>RJWH01003409.1:0-157194 GCA_004363575.1 Solenodon paradoxus | reverse complement strand
GTAACTGGGAGTGCTGTGTTAAGAATGCTGTTAAATATAGGTACAAGAACATTATTCTGATAAGGGAGGTCTGTCATGAGCCCTGCAGTAAGAATTAGCTGCATTTCTGCCAATATTTATTGACCCCGAGCCCAGCTATGCCATTTACTGGCTCTGTGAATTCTAGTGATTCACTTAACTTCTTAAAATATACTTTCTCTTTTCTAAAACAATGAGGCAAACTAAGTCAGTCATTTTCAAATCCTGGTCCATGACTAGAGGAGGTATCAGGTTCATACAGAGACCAGTTTTGAAATCATGATTTCTTAGACTTGCCTAGAATTTCTTCATCAGAATTTCCTCAGTGTCTGAAAATTTTTGTATTTAGCAAGGACGTTGAATGGTATTGATATTCCACCAGGCTTAACAGCTACTGAATTAGATGATCTATGGAGTTATTTAATCATTTTTTTTAGCTCTAAAATTATTTTCCCAATAGAATAGTAAAGGCAACAGCTACTGAGTTCAGTAAGTGGTCACAAGAAATACCTCTAGAGAAGAAATTCCTGCAGAATTCCAACTCAGCAAAAAAGACTTAGAAATAGGAGAAGGAAGACAGAGGACACTTCCTTGAGCGATCCTCTAAATAGCTGGAAATTGGTTTCCATCTGGATTTCTCTGGACTTCCTGTCTGTCTCTCATTGCCTCTCCAAGGGCCTTTCACTTCATAGAGTCAGAACAGGTCTTTAATGACCATTCAACTTCTCACATCTTTTATTTTTGAAGCCAAAGTGGGGCAAGGAGCTGAAACTATTATCCATTAAATAAACTATTATAGGGATAATAATAAATTATTCAAGGGATAAACTATTACCCTTTGAAGCTTTTAGAGATGAGAAATAACACAAAAGGGAGCATCAGGTAAAATGACTAGGTAGAAAGATTTACCTTCATTATCTGACTACCTCACTGATACAGCAATGAGATTTAAAAAAAACAGTTTTTGGTTTTTGTTTTGTTTTTTTTTTATGTGATATTTTGGTGGAACTGGAGAGGGTATGAAAAATGATGAAAGAAAAAAATAAAGAAAAATGCTGAAGGGAGCAGATCTATCCCATTTAATAATGGCAGTAGGAATTCTGACAGAATCACCATTAGCAATTCCTTTTTAAGATAACTTAATTTCCTGACTAAACATGCATTTCTAAATCACATTGACATTTTAATAGAGAAATAAATAATGGTGTCAATTCTTTTGGACATAGGCAAAAAAAAAATCATTTTTCTTTCGTTTCACTAACATAGTCTATTTCACTTCTCCCTAACTTAGTGCAAAGAAAAGACCACATGGTTCAGAAACTAACTTATTCTAGATATTTTCAGATAATCTAAACAGTATCTCATGCAAAAATGGAGAGCTCAGTGATTTCAGCAGCTGCTGAATAAGGGGAATGGGCAGACGACTTTCTCAGGAAGGTGTAGGAGCGGGTCTTATGTACAGATGGGTTACTCGTAGTCATGAGCTCCATTCAGAGCTACAAGATTTGAAAAGTTCCTTCACTGTTCATAAAAGTGGGGAAAGACCAACTTCCCTACAGTAGACAAAGGGTTTTAATTATTTATAACTTTAGCAGAAGTTTGGTTCTCTTCTTCCCCACTTACTTTACCTCATAGAATGGACAATATAGTAAAATCTCAGGAGATTAGCAGCCATCCAAAAGCTAGAACTTTTTTGATAATTTCCAGGTCATCTTCTTCTAGATAAAATGTTATAAAAAGCAACTGCGATATTCTCAATGAGAAAATGAAGAAAATTCACTTCAGAGGAAGTTTGAAATCAAAGCTTATTTTTTTTCTTTTACAAATGTATTTTGTCCTCCAATTAGTCCAATTTGCCTTAATTCATTTTATTTTTGGTTTGTAAAAATAAAATATGAAATATATAAACTCTAAGATTTACTTATATAAAATGAAGTTCCTGTTTGAATAGACAAGCTAAAAAAAAATAAAGACACATACTGTACTGAAGGGTGGGACTGTGCTTTAAAGTCCAGCCATGTGGCTTCTTATGGAAATGTAATGAGTTAAAGATGAAATTCCGTTTCTAGTTTGCATACATCTTGCAAAGATTCTGCCTAGTAAAATGGTAATTGGAGTCTCTTTTACAATAAATATTATAATTTTTAATCTTAATATTGCAAGGTCTGAAATGTCTTCCATTTCCCTAGCATATATTTTTTTTTTTTGTCCTATTTCTCAGTCTAAGAGACAGAACGTAAAATAAACACCTTAACGAACACAATACCAATCCTCCTGAGACTCGAACTATCTTCTGGACATAATATGGACCAGAGACTTGAAAGAGTCTCCCTAAGGAGCAAAAACCTGACGCACTGCACAACCCATTGTAGTCTGCAGAAGTCGTCAGGCTGGTTGGTTGCCGGGTTGCTGTGCCTACCCCTGTCCCCCATTTTCCCCCAACAGTTACCATTTGTAGATAAGTGTATTTGTGAAATGTAGGTGGCTTAATTTCCCCCTTTGTTGTTGATGGTAAAACTCTCCAAGATGGCAGTGAAGTCAGGGCGGGGTTGCTTCAGACAATGGGAGACTGATCATGAAAATATGGCTCTCTGTTGGTCTTTTCTACTAATTGCAAAAACATGAGGAGGAACTCCTGTTAAGGAATCCTATTAGAAACAAAATATTTTGAATAGTTCTCCCTAGTGTTTACAGACATATTATGAGGAGAAATGAATCTTTTGAGGGGGAAAGGAGTTTTTAGGCTTTGAGTGTTCAAGCGATTATTTGTTTCCAACTAGACTGGTTAGTGTATGGACTTATCAAATGACTACTTTTTTTTTTTTTCTGTCAATGCAAACATCCTGACTGTCATACTTTCCAGTGAGGGGGAAATTCTGCAGAGATCTGGATAAACTCATCACAGCTGCTCTACCATCTGACAACCTGATGGTCATGGGGGATCTCAGTGAGCATGTTGGCTACGGTGCCAAAATGTGGGGGGAATGATTGGGCCGCAGAGGATTAGTCGCTTCCTACATGGTAAGCAAGCCAAACAAAAACTTGTAATCACAGACAGTAACTTCAATCATAAAAGTTAGGAGGAAAATATGAATAGGCCACAGATAAAAATAGGGGCATCTCAGCTATTCTGCCATTGCTTTGCTGCAAAATCCAAGGAGTTAACAATGTGAATGGATCTAAGACCATCACCAACATGCTTCACATCTGAAGAACAACAGGGCTGTGATATCTGAAGAAAGTCAGCTTTGCAGAGAATAATACAAATCCTTTTCTTAAGGATAATGGAGGAAGAATCATAGACTAGAAAACTGGCAAACTTAATCTAAAACATTTTATGCCATTGTCTATAAATACAACGAACTTCAAACAGAACTTCAGCATTTTCCATTTCAAAATATTGCTTTCAGTGATTTCCCAACTCTGAAGCACTGTAATTATGGCCACTTTGAGAAATTTTTTTTTTTTTAGGGGAAAGGTGCAGGCAGGAACAAAGGCGAGTAGACAGGCAGGCAGGAAGAGAGAGACAAAAGAGCATTTTATTTTATTCAGTTGTTCATCTCGATTATTTCCCTCAGCCCTGTGTCTTGAACCTGGGACCTTGGGATGTGTGGGGATGGTGCTGGTTTAAATTGCTGGACCACCAGGGCGCATCACTTAATAAAACCTTTACCTCCTTATCTGCAGTATATATACCTGCTGAAATCTTGAAAGCTTTTAACACTGCGCTCAAATGCCACTGACTTTTTAAAATGTAGTGTTCCCACGTTCACCTGAAATTTTCCTCAGAAATCAGTAATATATTTTTGGTAAATGCTAGGGACTTAAAATTATTATTTTTAATCATAGATAATTGTGTAGATGTCTTAGTTTACCTACAAGTGTCTTTTTGCCTTCTTCAATGCAGACAAATATATATCTGTTTTTCTTTTCAATAGCAAAAGATGTTTATGTATTAAGTTTTCAATTACTAATTCTCAAGTCACATATCTCTTGGCTCAGGTCTGAAAATGATTTGGCCACATGTTGTGCTATCCAGATTCCCCAAGAACTGTCTTTCTGATTTGCTTACATACTTCTCAGATATTTAGAAGTGACAAGAATATCTGTATAAGAGAATTCAAGAATTTCAACTCTAATTAGTCAAGGAAAATGGTGATTATATACAGAGTCTCCATGTTAAAAAATGGTATTAAACCCACTTCATGCCTCTTTACAAATAATGGTTTTCTAAAATATCATAAATAAGCTGTCAGAATTACTATAAAGAAACAATTGCTTTACAATGTGAAATGAACGTTTAAAGATATCCTTTTCTGATTTGCTGATTCTTTTGTTCACTTTTCCCAGGAATTCTTTTGTTCTTCCAGTAGGTCATATCTCCCGATTAAAATCCAAACATTTAATACTTAAACTAGTAACAAAGCCAAGTACAGTAAGATATTACTTTATAATAGGAGGAAATTCACATCTAGAATAAATTTATGACAAAATAAAGGTAGTAAATGTAAGAAAGAGGTATTGTGTGATATTAAATATCATACGACAACTTGGCATGGATTCTAGCATGAGCTTAGAGCATGAAGAGTTATTGGAACCCTTCACTACTTTCTGCCTCATTAATAAGACATTCCTTCCATAGAAGTTTCTGAATGAGTTCCTTGATAAAGGCCATATAAAGTGTTTTGATATCACTAGAGACATATTTTATGTAAAAATCAGAAAAAGTCACAAAGTGTGTTTGAACTAAACTATCTTTGGGGCAGGTCAAAGTCAAGAGCTTAGAAAAATGGAGCTTTTTTCCACATCTTTAAAAATCTTCATTCTTTTTCTTCTATACTTGTGTGACACAATAAAAGAAGAAATTTCATTTGAATGTTTTACTTGAGATTTAAGGAAACATAGTTTCCTTTCAGTCAAAAGTGGATATACCTTAGATGCATGCCAAAATAAACAGTACACAAGGTGTGCAAGACTGTGCCGTTATCTCATCTAGGTGCCAAGGTTTCAAAGAAGAGCTTGACTTTCACTCATGGAGACTCTGGAATCTTGACTCTATGAACTCTGATACTGTGTTTTGCTCTATGAGGTCAACACTATTAATGATCAGGCAAGGGAAGAGGGGAAGTTATAATTACCTTCAAAAAAAAAACTCCAGAGTCACCAGGCAAAGTATTCATTGGATAATTAATCTATTTTCTTCTTTAGTAGAAGATGCAAAGAATTGGGAAGTGCAGGGTATTCTTGAGAGTAAAGGAAACAGTTATCCCTCAGGAGGATTCCGAGAAAAAGGCGTCCCCACATCACATCTTGCTCCCATTACTGCTCTCTTCAACTTATGCTGACAGCTGAGGTTCAGAGGTTGCTTTGTCTCCCTTGTAGTTGATGTTAGTTCAACATTAGACACTAAAGGTGGAGCAAGCACAGAAATTAGTGCACAGGAACAGGAGAAGAACTTTGGCAGCCAACAATAACATATGTTTTACACTTGGGGCAAGTATGTAAATTAAAAATGGGAAAAGTGGGCTAAAGTGAGACAATTGGCTAGTATAAATACTTGTCAAACCTGACTTTCTCACAGAGATTCAAAGGCTGAGAAGCAAATAAAATTTCTCACTACCATCCCCAACTCACACTCTATGTTTATGAACACCTCAGTGTTCTTTTATGAGTTTTGGCTCATGTAATCTGGCATATAAGTAATGAATTAAAGACCGTGGTCTCCTTAGCAATTGTAAGCTAAAAACTTGTGGCTAAAAAGAACTGAAAAAAAATCAAACAAATCAAAAACGATATCTAATTGTTTAGAAATAATTACAGGCAGTTGATGAGTACCTAGAAAGCATGAGAATATTGCTTTTTACTAGATGAGTGGATACAGAAGGTGTGAGGTATATACACAATGGAATACTGCACAGTTATTAAAAAACTGTATTTCTGCCATTTGCAACAACATGAATAGACCTAGAGGGAATTATGTTCATTTGGTAAAATACATCAGAAACAAAAAGACAAACATGGTATGAGGTCACTCAAATATGGTACATAGAGAAGCCAACAAGCAAATGAAGCAAATCAAACAAAAATAGACATTTGTCTATGGACTCAAATTAATGATTATCAGAAGCGAAGGTTGTGTACATTGGGCAAGAGCATGCAAATATATGGTGAACATAACAGGACTATTGGTGGTAAACAATGTATTATATAGAAATGCTGATTTACAGTGATGCATACCCTAAACCTGTATAATGTTATGGTGCAATATTCCTTCGATAATTTTGTTTTAAAAAAGAAAAAACTATTTTGAGAACCTATAATTCAATGTGCTACTTGCATTTAATGAATTAGTTAGTTTGATTGTCATATAGACTTAAGATGTGTCTCATCATAAATAAACATCTGACCAAATCCAATTAGCTGGGATATATAATGGAACAATTTAACTTTTTTTTGTAACAAATGAATATATATATATATGTATATATGCTTCTATCACAAATCTCTATATTAATTCAGAGCTGATTGAAGATTTCAGTTAGTAAGAGTATAGAGAGTCCTGAGGTATGAAATTTAGTGGGTATAAGAAATAGGAACTCTGGATCACAGTCCCCGCTTTCAAAGAAATCTTTGGAATAGTATTTTATTCTCCAGTTGTGTATGGTGGAGGGGTTTAAGTGACTTTTATGTAAGTTAAGGGACTGGTGTTACATGACCTCCATTAAACTTGAGTTATTTGAAGTAGTATGCTTCTATTTTTCTCCCTAAATGTCATAAGACCATCCAAGAGCTCCCAGTCATGATGGATGTTAGGCACATTTTGCCATTATATAGCTCAAACTTATGGACTAAGAGCACAGCAAAAGGAATGGGGCTGATACACTAATCAGAGGACCTATCTAAGTCATCTTCACAAAATTGGTGCTGTAACTAGAGTTAAGTATTAAGATAATAAGACAAGTTTTGCTTATATTTTATAAAGTCTACCTTATCCTCAAGAGCATGTTTTCATGGAATTTAAAAGTAAAAGTGTAAAATAAAATGTGCGAGCAATTTCAGCAAACCCTCAGGAATGTCTTTTCTCTTTGGGGGACACACACACACTCCCATAACATGACTGCATATCCACCACATAACCTCATGAAGATATTTCCAAGATGACAGTACCCAGAATTGCCGAGCTTCCTTTCAGAGGACTTTCAAGCAACTTCCAGGAGACACCTAATCCTGACAAGACCACTGTTAGCAACTCAGACACTGTAAGGACCTTCCTTAAAGGGAAATTTGGCAAAATGTTGTCTGATTTAACCAGCCAAAGAGTGGTATAAAAGAGTCAAAAAACTGTTACATTCAGAGAGTTAAACAGTGTGACATTTCCTAAAATTAGTTCCTAATTTATTTTAATCCCTCTTTCCCCAAATTAGCTGATGTTCAATAATACAAAGGAAACCAGGAAGTTTTACCAAATATAGACCAACATAGTTTAAATTTTCAGAACCTTATGATTAAGCAGGTAAAAGTTTTTCCAGTGTGCGCTTTTCTTCCAGTGTGCATGATAATTGAATTTGAGCCTGAACAAAAGCACTCAGTATTCAATTCTATGCCAGGATAGTTTTTTTGGTTTGTTTTTTTTAATTATGACTGCTGCAAAGACTGAAATTTTTTGAGGGTAGTATCTCTGAAAATAACTTCATCTCTCAATCCAGGAAGGACAAATATTCAGAATGTTTTCACCATTTGAAATCCTCATCAATAGGTAGAGGTCATATTTTTAGGAAATCTTATTGAGAATGTGGCTAAATTTCAAAAGATAACCATATCTCTTATTCGTAATTTAGATTTAAAACTTAATTTTCACTTAAGCCAAGAGTTATATATAACAGCACATCAATAATCCCAAAGATCTGTTTAACTGAGAAAATAAGAGAGCATCTGCATGCAAAAGTCTCCTTAATATTTCTAATCATGATCTACTATTGAATTAATCTAAACTGATTAACTTTCTATCTTATGTGACAGTGTCTTCCAGCAACATAAACAAATTCCCTAAATATATGAAAATAATTGTATCTAGAGGTATATTTTAGCTTTTTATTTATGTCATTATATTAAACGATATACATTAAGAGATGATATAGATGAAAAATTAAAATGCATTTTGGAATTTAATTTTAAAACAATCCTGAATTATTTCCAATCCAGAGTTTGTATGAAGGTTTTCTTGGGTTGGGTGATGATGTAAAATTTTACTCGACATAGTCCTCTGTATTTATTATCAATGAAACAAACTCTGAAGGAACAATTATATTCATAATTAGAATTACAATTAAAACTTTATTTAATTAGTTAGGAATGAATTTGTTTAATGGCAATATTCTAAACTGTTTAAGACCTATGAGAAAAGAACATAAATATATATTGAACAATTAAATGAACATAGCGTTTATTATTGCATTTTCCAAATGAGAGACAAAAGTCTCTAATTTATTAGACTTATTGGACTATAAGTCTCTATTACCTTAGTAGATGAAATTGAAATTATGAAAAAAGCAGTTCAAATTCTACACATGAAGTTAAATTGTTTTTGTTGCATTGTTATATCTTTATAATTAAAATACTTTTGCTGTTTATTTGATAAATTTTTACTGAGCAGAAGACTTTATTTGAGATTACTGACTCATTGAACCATTTGTGGTTTCTTGACTATTACTGACCCCACACTGTTCTGAGTCTTTCTGGTTTTTCAATGAGTTTCTAATGTTACACATGAAAGTTCTTCAGTTGTAGCTATCAAATTACTTTAAATTATTTTCTTTGCCAAAGCAAGATTTCTTAGTGTGTACATTATAAAGTACTTTTCTTGTAAAACATGTAATTAATATTTAATTCTTAGAAATTATCATCAATTACAGAGCCATTTCTTTACATGGTATTTGTTTTGCTAAGTACAGTAATGACTTCAAATTTAATTACTGTACTTTGCTATCAAATACTAAGTACTTCCACAAATGACTTGTGAAGTTTCCACTTTACTTTTTGCAGCTAGCAAATATTATTACTAAAAGGGAATTTGTTTTTACTTCTTTGAGATTTAATTTCAGATAAAGGAAGCTTCAAGAGATATATACTCCATAGAGTTATAAAAATTAAAAATACTTGTAATAATCTTGCAAAATTACTTTTAATCATGCATTTGTACATATTTTTAGATTTTCTAGTACAAACTGCCTTAGTTAAACAATTTGTTTATGTTGTAGAAGCAAGCTAAATATTAATATTTATATAATCATTCACATAATTCATAACCATTTTATTTTCTGAAATTTGTCAAGATGCATACTGAGTTTGATATATAAGTTATAGAAATACTAGTGCATTTTTATCATACCATATTGAACATTGCACAACAATAACATAGGTTTTGGATGAAAAAAACAGTATGGGTTTTGAGCAGCATTATGACGATCTTTAGAAAATTTTATTATTTTGTTTGGTAATCACTTTTAAGTGTGTAATATTTTTACTTTGCACATACACAACACACCCACACAGATTTAATTCAAGTAAAATCTGGAATTTAATTATATATACATATATGTGTGTATATATGTATATATATATATATATATATATGACATTCAAATAGAAACTCTTTGAAGGGGTGCAAAAGAACAAAGCATGAAGATAATTGACCACATGAAAGGTTTACAAGTACACAAGTAAATATAAGGTTTTTTTTAAATTGTAGCTTTTACAAAGACACTTGGAAATAGCTTAAATACCTACCATAAACATAATAGATAAGTAAATGATGGCAAAATTAGATGTGGATATTACACATTAGTTATCAAGAATGAATCACATCAACAGAATTAAATCTTAAAAAGTTGTTTAATAAATGTTATCAAATGATATGTGATGTGTGATGATGTTTATTTAATATTAAACATACCTAAAATAATTCTATAGAGATTTTTGTGAATATACCCATATTTATAAAAAATAATACTTACATGGGGATGTTATGCATCTATTCAAGCTAGCAGTGAATTCTCAGTAGGGGAAGAAGAGAATACAAATGGAGAGAAGTATGTGAAGTTCCCAGTCTAATCTATAACTTTCTGTTTCTTTTAAACTATTTCTAATCAAACATGGCAAAATGTTGAAAATATGTTATGATGGTATTTTGACTTACAATACTCTCAGTGACTGATGATTTTAATAATTAAAACTAAAGATAGAAAGTAAATGGGTGGAGGTTAAGGTAGGGTTTTAAAAAGAAGTTGATCCAGAATAGGTTGTGCTTGAACGTATAAATGTATAAATGATAGACTGCAAAGAAAAATTCCATCAGATATCTGACCTTTAGCTGACTCGAAATCAGGAACAGAAAACTAGTTTCAAAGAGGGTGGCAGGGGGCCCTTATGAGAAAAGATTATAGTCCTAGAGCAACCAGGGTGTAGAGATTTATACAAAGAGATGCAAAACCCAAATCTAGTTGTCAGTACAGAGGTTCAAGAGTAGGACCATGACAACAGAAAGCAGAAATTTATTTATGTTAATTTATGTTAAATGCTATTTAACACCATACTGGAAATCTTATGAGAGTAATTATGCAAGATGAAGAAATAAAAGGAATCCAAACTGGAAAGAATTAGTAAAGCTATCACTACTTGAGATGGTGTCTGTAGAAAACTCCAGTCAAAAAACTATTAGAATTAATCGAGTACAGTAAATGGATAGGATACAAATATACAAAAATCTGTTGCATTTTTGTATGCAAACAATATACTAGAAGAGAATAAAATCAAGAAAACTACCCCATTTGCCATAGAAAACAAAAAGAGTTAAATATTGCTTAACAAAGGAGGTGAAAAACCTGTGCAATGAAAACTGTAACACTTTCTTAAAGGAAATAGAGGAAGATACAAAGAAATGGAAAGATATCCCATGCTCAAGGTTGAGATGAATTAAGGTTGTTTAAAACGCTATCTTAAATAAAGCAATATACAGGTTGAATTCAATTCTCATCAAAATTCTACTGGTACTTTTCAAGGAAATAGAGTAATTTTTCAAAAAATTTATAAATAAGAGCAAAAGACCCAATATAGCCAAAGTAATCATTACAAAAAAGAACAAAAGTGGAGGTATCACACTCCTGGATCTTGAGATATACTATAGAGCAATAGTAATCAAACTGTGTGGTACGGGAATAAAAACAGAGACATAGATGAGTGGGATGGAACTGAAACATCAGAAATCGACTCATAGATAACATGGGCAGTTAATTTATGGACAAGGAGCCAAAAGCATAATATATAGAAAAAAGATGAAGTCTTTTCAATAAATAGTTTTGGGGAAACTGGAAAACCACATGAAGAAGAATGAGTCTATACCACTCTCTAACAGCATCTACAAAAATTAAATCAAAATGGGTTAGAAACTTGGATGTAAGACAAGAAACCAGAAAATATTTAGAAGATAGCGTAGGTAAGTCATTTCATGACATCAGTCTTAAAGAGATCTTTGGAAGCAAAGGAAACAAAAACAAAAATAAACAAATGGGACTGTATCAAACCACAAAGCCTCTGCTCAGCAACAGTAACTGCTACAATACAAAAAGACAGCCTACTCACTGGGGGAAGATATTTTTACATCATACATCTGACATGGGCTTAATGTGCTAAGTATATAAATAATTCATAAAACTTAACAGCAGAAAAAAAACTCAATCAAAAAATGGGAAGAATTGGGTAGGCATTTCTCCAAAGAAGACATACAGATGTCCAACAAGCACATGAAAAGATGTTCTTCCTCACTTGTTATTAGGAAAACACAAATTGAAACAATGAGCTATCACCTTACACCTGAGAAACTGGCTATTATACAGAAGTATGGGAAAAACTAATGTTGGCAACGATGCAGAGAGAAAGGAACACTTTTTCACTGTTATGAGAGTGTAAATTGGTACAACCTTTGTGGAAAGCAGTGTGAAGATTCCTCAAAAAATGAGAATGGAAACCTCATATTATCCTGTCATCCCCCTTCTGGATACTTATCAAAAAAAACCCCACAAAAACACTAATTTGCAAAAATACATGTACCACATTTATTGCAACATAATCTACAAGTATTATAAGCTAACTAAATGCTCATCATCAATCAGATGAAGAGATAACAAAGATGTGGTATATATACATAGGTGTATATATATACATACATATATACACATAAGTATGTGTATATATACACACAATGGAACACTATACAGTCCTTAGAAAGATGAAATCCTGTCATTTGTAACAACTTGGATAGAACTAGAGGGGATTATGCTAAGTGAAATAGGGCAGAAGGAAAAAGACAAGTAACAGATGATAGCATTCGTATGTGGAACATAAAGAAGCAAAGTAAAGGAGCAGAATAAACAAAACCAACCTTTGGGTACTGAAGATAGAGCTGTGTTTGCCAGTGGGGAACTCAGTGGAATATTGTAGCAAGTATTTGTGGTGTCCAATGGACAATAGCAAAGAACTTCCGGCAATTTGATAGTGGGTAGAGTATCCTGCCTTATATTTCAGGAAGGGTGAAGCTATATATAGAGGTTTATATCATTTTGTAAAATCAAAATTACCTCAATAAATATTAAAATTTTTAAAAAGCCCTTTCATTAGGTTTGGCCAAGGAAGAACTTTGAAAGCATATGTCATAGATAACAGTGTCACTTTGATCAAGTTCCCCTTCCAGTGTCTTAGATCTACCATCTATAAAATGGAGATAAAATCAGTATCTGTTCCAGAGGGTAGATAAGAGTGTTGAATGAACTATTATTTGTAAGATGTTTAGAACAATGACTTATACCTTTAAAGATGATGTAAGTGCTTATAAAACAAAAGTAAATTGCACCATGTTTAATAGAAGTATTTTTGTTTTTACTTTTATTTAAACCTATCTATGGTAGGAAAATTACATCATAACGTTATGTAGGTTTCAGGTGTGCATCACTGTAAGTTAACATCTGTATATAATACATCAAGTATACCACAAACAGTTCAATTCTGTCCACCATAAAAGCACTTTTTTTGAGCAATGTTGATGTACTCTAATAAATTAATTGCCTCACATGTAAGGAACAACCTGATCATATGCCAAAGCTTGAATTGACCTACATGGCCTTTTCTCTAGAAAATCCAGAATATCTCTCATTTGTGTGCTTAATAAAGTAAACACAATAAAAATAAGTAAAATGCTTGTTTTTATTTTCTGTGTTCCTTGTCTTTCATGACAATGCTCATCGACCTACATGTTGCAGGTGAGACGCAATAATTAAGGACTGCAGCGGGGAATGGTGTAAGCTTCGAAAGAGGTAGGTGTGTCATTTGCAAAGTATCAGTCTATGGGCACATCAGGTTTTACTAAAAATGAAATGACTAATTGATAGAATGTTTTAAAAATATTTTTCACTATAGAACAGTTAGAAACAACTTCTATATGTAAAAATGTTTGCACTATATAATGTGATATGATCAAAATATAAATATCATTTTCTCTGAAGTTTAGTGCATTGTATTCACTAGCATTACTGCCTAAGTTTTCATTAAGATCATTGCTTCTCTTCTCTTTGTTAAGCAGAAGTATACATCAGCTCAAAAATGTTGCGGTTTTTAAGTGGTCTCTCATGCCATGATTGAAGATTTATAAATATTTCTCTAGACTGTAATGTACCTAGCATTTCAAAAATATGTAAAAACTATCTCATGAGATATTCATACAGCATTAGACTACTTAAAATATGGCTGAACACTGTAGAAAGCTTGAATTCACTAATATCATTGATTAAACCTAATAAAAATCAAGCGTTATTTAAAACATGTTATTGTTTTGTCTCTTTTTTATCACAATATCATGAAATGTAAATTTATATACCAATACTTGTCAGTTATAACATTCATATCCAGCACAAATCCAGAGCACATATCATCAGGGAATGAGAATATTTGTTTTTGCCAAGTTGCGCTAAGAAAATCTACCTTGGATGCAAATAAAACATATATTTAAAGGAGTTGCAGAAAATGGATGCAGCTAAAGTTTCAAGAAACCACCTATTTTGCTTAATATAGTATGTAGGGTTCTTTCATTTTTCTAATTCCAATAATGTAGTGCTTAGCATTAAATTAAATTATCAAATAATTGTTCTCAACTTACTGTTAAAGAAGAAGTAAGAGAAAGAAGCCATTGGTGCAAGCCCTATTTTGATTATTTGCAATGATCAAATAACAATAGCAGTTATTTAGTAAGTTGTCCTATTACTCGGCACTTAATCTGCACTAATCATTGAAGTGAATAACAAGTGACTCATCATCAAAACAACAATCACTTTAATCTGATTAATTCGTTTCACTAAGAAACTGTCATGAATTTAATGAATACAACATTAAATACATGTAGCATATAAAAACATACCTGCATATCCAGTCAGGGGCTAAATTTGCTTCATATTGAGCTATATGGAAGCACCACATATGTAGGTCAAAAGCAGTCAATATAGGCATCTTCAGTTAATTCAACCTAACATGTATTAGTTTTTAAAAGAAATGATAAATTTTGCTCCTCAATGTTCTCAAGTTTCTAGCTGTATATTTGAAAGGAGAAATTTTGAAATTTCATAAATCAAATAGAATGATTTATCAATAGAATAAAAAGATAAAATCTAACATGGGCTTTCTAAAAGAAAGCTCATTGCCCAAGTAAAAGGGCAATTATATGGTGCATCAAAGCACTAGATTGTTCTCTCACTTTTATTATAATTGATCTATCCTGGATGAAAAAAATCATGCTCAATTAAAAAGCAAGAGGAAAATAAAACATAAAGGATCCCAAATAAAGATCTAAGCAATAAAGATTCCCAAGAGTATGCAAAATAGGACTGAGGCTTTATTTTCCCTTTTTGGTAAAATGTATCTCTTATTTCAATGATGGAAATCTATTTTGTATAATAAAATTTATTCAGGTTACTTAAGATGCATTTAATACTATATTTGCTCATCCCCCTACTGGGTAAAAGGAACATGACCTAGAGTTGACCAACCAGGGTCCTCTAATCCTCTGACCAAATGAGATTGCTTTGGAGATGAGCATGTTATAAATATTGAGTCAATTTAATATAGAGATAATATATAGATTCTTCTAAAGAGAATGTTTTCCTCTGCTGAAATAGAAGGTCATGGGTACAATATTAATCTGAACCTGCTGGAGGTAAAATTTCCCATATGAAAATTCATTTGCCCAACAGGAAGCCAATAAGAAAAGGAAAACAAAGTGTCTCGAAAGACATTATTGTTGGGTTGAGGCGGTGAAGAAGTGGTAACAGAGAGAATTCCTTAAGAGTAAAGCTTCACAAATGAGATACGGAGTAGAAAGAGAATAAAGGTGAGGTTGTATTAAGTGTCTCTGGCACTAAGCATTGGTCACTGGGGTGGAGAAGAAGGAAATAGAATCCTGAAATGGCCCATGAGCGATGATGCTGAGAAAATGGTTACGTCAGGATCAAAGGTGAAGTTGACCTACTTTAAGATTTTTCTCAGGTTTATATGGCTGACAGGCATTTGCTTGAAAAAATATTTATAATCTGAGAGGGTGTGGCTTAGGCATGTTCCAAGGAAAGTAAGAGACAGAGACAGAAAAGCGTGGGGAATAGCTATCAGAAATGAGCTGATTATTCTTAACCAAAGGTTTTGAGCTTTGTTTCTACAGTAGTATCTATATCCCAGAGATTAAACTGACTACGACATCTATCCTTTCATTTTCTTGCCGAGTCACATTTCACATAAGTAATGTTGATAGGGTTGAAATGATCGATTCAATGACCATGTCCCAGATTTAATATTTGAGACGGGAATGTTAAAACAAAATAAAACACATTTGACACTGTAAAAAGCAACTGGAATTACAAATTGAAGTTGAGCAAGGACACTGGATAGAAAATACCTTTTTGTAAAACAGTTCTCAAAATTATGTTTTCAAAATTAAACTCCGACATTTTTCAATATGGAGGTCAACGTTATAGTAAGAGTGTATGTATGTTTAATGTTAAAAAATTAATGTAGGGACCAGACTCACCTGGGCTTAATTAAATCTCAGCTCTGTTCCTTCACTTTTGGGCAAATTATTCAACTTCTCTGAACCTATTTACCTGTTTAAAAACGTCAGGCTAGTGATACTAGTCTCCTAAGGTTGTGTTAAGAGTTGAATGAGATGTTGACTGTAAAGTGCTTGGCACCTGGAAAGGGCTGCATAAATTATGGTTATGACTTTTTACTATAGAAGTGAAGAAACATGACGTGAATCTATGATGAAATTCTATGCCTTCAGACAAGCTTACCTGTGCATATCCACTGCAGAAATGTGTTTCAGCTTCTTTGAACATCGAGAGCCCGTGACCAGGAGTTAGAATTCAGTTTCTCTGAAGTCAAGGAGTTCTTCCATATGTCATGAACAAATGAACATTCTTACTGAAATCTGAACATTCCTTTCTTCTCTGGGGATAGAAATAGAAATTATTTTTCTTCAATCTGATATACTTAAACATTGCTATCATTTTTTCCCTTTTCTCTCTGAGTTAGGCAACCTTGGGTTTTTATTTTCTTTTTACTGTTCTCATAGCTGCCATTTGTTTTCATGTTGTCAATATTTTTTAAAAGTCTGTTCTGTGCTTATGAACTAAATTGTGAAGATGCTCTTTCTGTCCATCAAAATCCTAAGCAGTTTGCTCACCATTTCCTGAAGTTGGGGGAATACATTCTAATGGAGTCTATAAACGTTATATAATTTAAATGCAGTGGAAGGAGTAGACTTGTACATTTACCCCCATCTATTCTATTCAAAAGAAGAAGACTTCACAAAACCATAAACTGATGAATAAACCTGTCACTGATAAAGCTTTGTGTTCTAGGGAAGAATATGTAATCATTAAAGTAAGTAACTAAGCGAAGTATTTAATGGGGACTGGGGAGGGGGTGGGGAAGAAACTGGAATTAGTGTGAAATGAAGTCTTTAAACTCTACTCAATTGAACTACAATAATGCCATAATGTTCAATCAGAAGTTGAGCTGAATTAAACCCTGTAGACTATCAATTCCTGATTCAGCATCACTGAAAAATTTATTGATGACTCTTCTTGGCTTTGGTTCTCCTTTCTCTGCCCCAGAGATCCTATTAATGGAAATTGCACATAAGTTTTCTTGACTTTGTTTCTATAGATTTATTCCTATGTCAGCAGGTAACAATGGCAAGTTCTTTTGAATCAAAAACAGCATTAAGAAAATATTGCTTCCTTTTCTATGGAGGCTCACAGAATTAGTATATGCTCCTTTGAAAATGCAATGCCTAAGATTTGGGGCAGTCTCCTCTGGTGGACTGATAAGAATTATGATCTAGCCAATGTTGGTTTTCTTTTGGTTGATCTAAAGGAGACAAGAATGTCTGGAGATAAAGTTTCCTTAGAAAATATGGAGAAATGGTATATGATTCTTCTCTCTGGCCTTCTTACAGCACTAGGAAGCACACTGGACTGAAGAGGGTATTATTTTAAAACAACTTTGGCTAAGCATGCCTTGAACTCATCACTATTACAATGTCTCCATTTCAGAACCCCACAATGTAGAGTTTGTCTTAAGTTTTGTCAACTGGGGGATATATTTCTTTCTCTATTCTAGATCCAATCTTTTCAACTCTTAAGCCCTTGTTGAGCAAGAACACATTAATGACAGTGGGAGGCAGACACAGAAGGGGAATCTGGTGCCAGACTGAAATACAGAAATATCAAGTTCTGGAAGGAAACAAAAGATGAGAGGAAGAACATGGCACATAATGAAGAATCATAATGTAACAACATCTAATCATACTGAATACTTGCACACACATACAATTTTAGATTTATTTATAACATGATTCATAAAGAGAAATAAAACCACTGTATATCGAATCTATGTAATAATTGATGTGATTTTTTTTACAACTAATTCAATCATAATAGCCTTCTGAGATGGATATAATTATTATTGTTCTTATATTTTCACCAAAAACACTGAGTCACAGGAAACTGACTTGCTCAAGTCACTTGCTAGGGAATGGTGGAACTGTAGCTCAGAGTCTGAATCCAAGTGCCATTCCATTAAGAAAAGTTTTAGCAGGAGGCCAGGAGGTATATTCAGAGTGATTGGGTTTCCAGCTGTAGTCAAGCAGGTGGTGGATACTGACAGGTGATTCAACAGGCAGTAAGCTCACAGTTCCTAGTGACATCTAGCAACATAACTCTAGTGTCTGAAAGTTCAAGGGAATTCCTAATCTTACAGACTTAGGGAACTGGCAAGTTTATTAAATACAAAACTTACATAGAAAACATCTTTATCTAAACATCTGGATTGGGTGACAAATTGGAGACAGAGATTCAGAAACAAAAAAGAAACCTCTGTCCCAAGCTCCAGACTGAAAAGGCAGCAAGAGTGATTGGGTGGCGATGGGTGGAAGCTAGACTTATGTTGGTGATGATGATATAGTATTTACAGATGTAAAACAACAATGCCGTAGCCTTGAAACTTACATAATGTTATAAATACTATTTTTTTTAAAAGAGTGATTTGAACCTAAATTTGCTAATATTAGGTTAGTATTTCTTAATTCTAACCTGCCTAGGGTAAACTTTGGTCCAGAGATGGCTAGAGTGATAGGGTCTACATGAGCTTGCAGATGATGGTCAAACAGTTCTGAAGCCAAGATGAGTTTGAGAGAGCTCGGTGGTGCTGACTTTGTCATTTCAAGATGGGCAAGGCCAGAATCTAAGCCAGGATTAGAGTAAAGCCAAAACTAGATCTCAGTCTGCTTTGAGGTTCATTATCTCATTTTCTGCATCGAGCAATCAAAGTCTCACTGGGATGGCCCAGACCTGCTCGTGAATCACTGAGATAAAATGACTCAGGATACTCTATTTGACATTGATGACTGGTTCAAACAACACGCCCACGTGTGGGAGCTCGGATTCCATGGCTTTTCATTTGATCTGGGGGCACTTGTCATGTTAGGACTGTGCTGAATTTCCCAGATTTTATTGGCTTTTTTTGATTGATTCTTTATATCTCCATTTCTTCCATTTAATCCTTTGCTTTCTTACATCTTAGGTCACCACAGTCATTGCTGAGATTTAGATCTTGGTAAAAGATAAACATCTTTGAAACTCTGAGGAATATCTTTGCTGTAAATCACCATATAATGTTCATCCTCCTCAAGCAATGTAGACTTGGAAAAATACTTTATAACTTTCTGTATTTCTCCTTGCGTTTATGTTTGGTGGAGCAAAGTCATCATACTAGTATATTAGAATGAATATCTAAACAATTTTCTGCCTTAAAAAATGATTTTACTTTGGACAGTGCAGACTCAGTGGTGAGGCAAATAAAATTTTCTCATCCCTAACCAATGCCTTAGTTTAATATCATATATGCAGTTTGTGCTAGAAACCAGTTCAGCACCAAAAACATCATTGAAAGAGGAGAGATAATACTGTCTTTCAGCAGCAGTGTGAAAAATAGTATTTTTAAGAATAAAAGGATAATAAAAATCTATTATTATCACAACTACTACTGACAATTGAACAAAAGTTACTATGGTCATGAGAAGTTAAAGAGACAAGTGTGTACTGTTTACAAGACAGTTTCAGTATGACCTTTCTGACAGTGAAGGTTGTGTCAGAAAATGTCCATGCAGTACCAAAGGAGATTGTAAAACTTTTTTTTTTTTACACAGTATTATGGTTACATTAGTTGCTTTTGAATGTGAGATTATCTGGTCTACCCACTAGTATTATGTAATGGATTCGGGAGAACTGGCACTTGTCAGAACTCTACTGATGCCTCTGTATAACTTCCCTCCTATCTTCTCTAAATATTACAAGGTGATTGAAGGATAGCTCTTCACCTACAAATGAATACAATGAAAACTGATAAAAGGGATATAATTAAATTATATGTTGACATAATGTGTACGTTCAATAAATGGATCTATTCATTCTTGTCTTTGTATGAAGGCTGGTTGGTGCTATATAAAAAGGGCATGGAACTTGGAATCTAAAAGGCAGGCATCCATTCCATTTCTTGTTCCACCCCTTTCCATATGCCCCTGAGCAAGTTACACAACTTCTCTAAGTGCAAATCACCACATACTCACAGTAGAAATAATAACAGCTGACTGATAGAGTTGTGAGAGGATTAGCAATGAGGGAATTTCTGTAAAGCATTTAGCATACTACTGAGGATATGGTAAACACTCACTAAATGGTAACTGACTGTCCACATTGAAGGAAGATTCTTCTGTAGGGTTCTTAGTGAGGGCTGACGTATGTCACTATGAGAGCACACTTAAGCAGGACTATTTCTAGGACAACATCAAGATTTAGAAGAGGTTGTTTTGTGTGTTCTGGATTTTCCAAAGACCTATTCATGAGAGCATAGTATGAAATGTTACAGACCCAAGTTAAAGAATCTCACGGTCTGGCTTTGAACCTAGTTCCATAGCAGGCCAACTCTGTTTCTGGTTACCTCTCTCAATCTCTATGTGCCTCAGAGTCTTCAAATGTAAAATTGGGTCACATTAGTAACCCTGCAAGGTGACTTGAAAGGATGACACAAGATTACCTTTGAAAAAGTGTTTAGCATAGTGCCTGGCACAAGGTTTTGTTGGCTGTTATGATTAGAGACTGACATGACTTCATTCTTGGAAGCTGCTATTTTGGAGAAACTTTTTAAAGATGTCATTGTTAGAGTTTTAAAAAGATGGTTAAAAATAGATTTTTTTTTTTTGTCAAACTGCTACTGTCATGAAGTATGTTGCATGTTTTTTAGATACTCACATTTTTAAACTTACATGTCTATATTCTTTCTTCCACTACATGTCACTTTACTTTTGACTCTCAGTAGCTTAAAACTGAAAGTCGGCTTCAATGTGAAGTCTACCCTCTAATTGAAGTGCCAGTTTTCTTCAAAATTCCTTTGTCTGTGAGGTTTAGACTCACAAATGACTGGAACTCTTTCTGCCACTTTGATAGAAAGGAGGATGCAACAAAAATATTTTTTTAAGACAATATTGAATTTACATTATCAAAATTTTCAAAGATGTTCTTTTCAAAAGCTGAAACCACCAAAGCCGTAGGCCAATCTAGACGCTGTAAGATGCAGTTAGCCAAGTGGGCCAGTGGTCTAACTGCGGATGAGTTAGAGGAGGAATCATCCCAAGTCGTGGTAGCTCTCAGAAGGGGGCCTGCCCTTCACAATTCAAACTCTTTGAAGCTGCATTTCCTTCAAGCAATGAGTCTTTGTGGTGATGGGAAACATACATTTATAATTATAGAAGAACATAGTATACACTAGACATGGTAA
Organism: Solenodon paradoxus; assembly: GCA_004363575.1. NCBI lineage: Eukaryota > Metazoa > Chordata > Mammalia > Eulipotyphla > Solenodontidae > Solenodon > Solenodon paradoxus. The sequence goes on along the minus strand of RJWH01003409.1, from coordinate 135,750 downwards.
AAAAGAATTCAAGGGTTTGAAGGAAAGTCTTGATGCATACTCGGCCTCAGTCCCACAGAGTCTTTCCTGAAATGTTGGTTAATGCAGCTTGTACCTAATTGAAATGGCCAGGAGGCAGCATTCCTGCCTGGTCTCTTCTCTTTTCAGCACCCCATTTGGTCCTGACCCAACTGAACTGGATGGTGCTATAGTGCACTCTGTAAATCCAATTGCCGAAAGACGATGAATAAAAGTCACGAAATGATTTCAAAATGACCTAAGCATATTCACTTACATGGTATCTTAGAGAGTGAGCAAATGGAAACGAATGTTACCTATGACATTTTTAGCTTTTTTAAAAGAAAGCTTGAGTCGATTAACCCATGTACCTGAAGTATTATTCTTGACTCTACACATAAAAATGAATCCTCACATCCCTAATTTAGACATTTAAACATCCTAGGCTATGGAGTAAGAGATACGTATGTTCACTTGGTGAAACAAACTAGCAGAGGTTCAGAAGAAATACCAGTGAATTGATTTAAGCATAAATGTAGTTCTTTATTTCTATATTCCTTTACTGATTATTGTAAATTGACTTATCTTTTTAAGTCTCAGGAATATACATGAAAAGATAAATAACAAAAAGTATAAATGAGCCTTCCGCAATATACTTTAAATGGAAAAATGAAATCTGAAACATCCCACACTTTTCCAAAGCTAGAAAAAGATACCCTAGGATTTCTCAAAGAATCTTCTTTTGTAGATAAAGTACTAGAGATATAGCATAAGGTATTTCTCAAGCCTTAGTGTCTGAGCTAATTGTCAACCCCAATTGATTCAACAACAATGAAAACTGAAAACTTTATCTTAATATTTGGTCATGATTACACAATATGCTATCAAAGGGAAAGTATGGACTTTGGGATCAGTTAAACCATTTTCCTTCTAAAATTTGAATATACTCTGAAGAGAAGGAATGTTACTTTCACCATGAGAACCAGTTAGGTCTTTTGAAAGACCATATTTTTAGCCATCTTCTTAAGTTTATTTCTTCTTTCTTATGTGCAGGTACATTTATATATGTGTAGGTATGCATGCATGTGTTTTTGTGATCATGAAACCATTTATCTCCATGTTTGTTCTTGTTACCCATGAATTACTTAAGTTTGGGGTAAAGTAGAGTCTATTTTAGGCACAACTGATCGAAAGTTCAGTAGGTGACTCATTATTTAATCCTTACTGTTTTGCCTACGTAGGTCACAAGAGGTAGAACTCAAAGAAATTGAAGCAAGTGATTCATTGAATTGACAACATTATATATTCATATATTTCAATTTCATTCTGATGAGGCAAATGTCACTTTTGACCAGAAATCTTAACTAGATTGCAACTTGACAACAGAACTGATTCATCATGTGACTATAGCTGGGTGTGTCAATTTCTTATCTTCAAAATAGAATTCACAGAATAGTTGCCCTACCCTCTACAGCAAATTTTCATGCATAAACTCTAGTTATATTGTAAGTAATTTGAAGACTCCTGAAATCAATTCAAAATAACATATTGAGCATTTCAAAATATATTGTGAAAACCACTAGTTTCTCTTTCTATACTGTCCATACTACTAGGTAATTGCAGAAATATGTCTTGGTAAACATGTCTTTAAAAAAAAAAGAAAGACAAAAAAAAGGGCAATAGTACTGATATATAGCTAGAAGTTTGTGAGGAGAAAGTAAAAAAAAGTAGTATTCTGAAAAATAATATGCTTTGACTTAGTGACTCTGAACTTGGTACTACAAAGTACTCAAAGTAAGTAGTAATATCTCATTGGTGTTTGGAGGAGTTGACCAGAAAAGTAGATATCAAATCAATACCATAAAAACGTCAGGCCATTTTCCAGGTTATTACAAATGCTGGTGAAAAATAACATAGAACAGAAATGACTCATATTGTTAATGATGACTTCTCAGTTGTAGTCAACCCATGATGATACAAACACAGGCTGAACCCATCTACATACATATGACATACACAGTGCATTCTTTGAGGGAAGAATGACCATAAAATAATTATAGGTAGTGTTACCTTACATCCTAGCATGATTGGGATTGCCCTGGGTTAGCAATATTGTCCCAGGGTTCTGCCCAGTTTGAAATTCTTTACTATTTTCAATCACAGTTTGCTAAAAGTTAATTTAGGCAAACACACACCCAACAAACTAGCAAATTACCTGAAAGGGGTGCAGGTTTAGTTAACGGGGATGTTATATTACCTCCTCCCCAGTATAGTCTGTACCCCTCCAAACCTGCATATCAGTCCCACAACTTCTACCACCCCACCATCCTGTCACCCGCAACATGCCTGGTGATACTCCAATTGGCTATAGTTTCAATTCTTTCAAACGTTATATAAGGGAATTGCAATAAATACCAGTCCTTACAGTGGACCAATGGGCTAAACATGATTAGAAGCTCTTTGAGGGCAGAGAATAATAATTCTTTTCACCATGGTGTTTGACACAATACCTGACCTACGTTATGGAACCAATGAACATTAGTCAAATGAATAAGTAGTATTAATCAAGATGTAAATGCTAGGGTTTGCACATGAAAGAGCTTTTGTTCCCATGTGAATTATTATATACATAAATTATTGGACATTAATTTATAAAGTTTCATTCTAATATCATTACCCCAACTGTTATAAGCAGAGATGATAACACACCACTCTATGATTAATCAATTTCAAATATCTCCCTCTTTGGTCCATAATCTCCCAATAACACCCCATTTCTGCCTCACATTCTTTGACTTCAATTACAGCACTCCACTGAAGGACTTAGTTTAATTGGGAACTGTCCCTCTATCAGCCACAGAACACTCCCATGGGCTTACCTATATCTGTGTAATGTTTCACCAAAGATAGTAAACTGACAGGGATACTTGCTCTTACATAGCTTTCTCATAAAGCTTAATCAATAACATGACCCATTCATTTAAAATTTGCTATGTGCCATACACTCATACACAAGTAGTACTTATAATTTTCAAAATAACAAGTAGGGTAGTAATTTTTGTCTCATTTTCAAAGTGAAAAAAAATGGTAATACAGAGGTCAAGTAACATATTCAGAACCAGTCAATTCTTAAAAGGTAGAATCAGAATTTGAACAAAAGTGTGTCTGACAAGACATTAGATCAATTCATGTTTGAAATCACCTGAATTCCCTTTCACAGTCTATGACAAGTATATACCTCATAACAATGAATGCCCTCTTCATCTCAACAAGTCTTAGCATTCCTCTTATACCTAACATCCTCTTGAACAACTGTTCCCAAATTTTTCTTTTTATTCCAGACCACTTCGTTAGAAAGATAGCAACCCTACTGAACTAATCAAATTGAAAAAATATTTTAATTTCAATTGTCCTAAATTCTTTGTTCAGTAGCATCTTGAATTATTGTTGACTCTCCCTTGAATGTCACCTAACTCTCAACAGTCAAATGTGGTACCATTAGGGTTTTTACACTGTCTCTGGCAGTTTAGAAACAGGGTCACTAATAGTAACCAGAGTTTCTCCTTCATATTCATTTCCCCTTCTCTGTGGATAGCTGACTTTATTCTCAGACTGAATCTATCATATTCTAGTGACCTGGCCACTGGAAGGAGACTATTTTTCATTCTTTAGGCCCATTTGAGAAACATGACATAACTCTAGACATCTCTACCTGGGCCTATGTCTAGACCTATCTTTTGTGGCCTGGGATGCAATTCTCATCAGAACTACATGGAGAGTGAAAAAAGAAACAGTTCCTTAAGAGAAGAAGGGAGTAGGCAGCAAAACAATAGATTTTTATTACTTTTTTTTTCCCCCAGGAAATATGCTCACATATTAAAAGATTCCATAGATACTTTCAAGGAAAGATATGAAATACTTCATTCTAAAGTCGAATTAGAAAGATACAGAATACCACCCATCACCAAATACCATCACACAGGCAGTTAGAGTTTCTACACATGAATTTGGGGAGCAGGGGTACAAGTTAGTTCAAAGGATGTAGGTAGAAAAACAAAACAGAGGGGAGAAGAAAATAATCCATAAGCAATGATAGACTATCATACAGGCATTGCATTATTTTAGAATAATTCTATTTACTTTATATCTATACAATGCAAGTCATCAATTTTGATTAAACTTAATACATACAATTTTTTATGCAATTTAATAATAAAGTAGTGTTAGTATATACTAAAGAAAAGAAAAAGAAAGGCACATTCTATCATTGTCTTCTGCAGTTCTTTCTTTTAGGGAAAAAAATATATCTGACATCATATATATTTCATGGGTTCCAAGAAAAAGTCTTAACAATACCCCCTGAACTTTCCTAGTCAGTTATGATTTGTTAGGTCTCTACTTAATGCATAATGTAGAAAAGAAAAAAAAGAGAAAAAGGAAAGGAAGAAAAGAAAAAGAAGCAATAAAAGACAGAGAGGTAGAGGAAGAAAATAGAAAAAAAAAAATTACCAAAGCATTAGAAAGCAACTCTTATTACTGTAAAAATCCACTGAAATTTGGCAGAAAGTGAGAAAACAAAAAAGATATAGATGTGTAAAGATGGGAAATTTTAATCTACACCTGCCCTTCTTGATTAGATATTATGCAATCATAGTTTTATTTTTTTAAGATTAATTTCATGTCATTTGATAGCATTAGGGCTCTTCCAGGGAGTCAATAATGAGTGTTAAATTGGATCACCTACCTACAGCCCTTGCATTCTCTCTTTGTTCTAGCTCATCCGCAGACAAGCAACTGCAGAAACTCAGCCAGAAACCCAAGCTCTGAATAGGAGTTGTTCTTTTATTCTATATTTACTCTGTTTCTTAAGGGCACAAAGTGAAAAAGTGTCACTTTGAGAAAGTGATTTTTTCTAAAAGTCCAAAGTTATCTGAATCTATATGAACCTAAAAAAAGTATTGGGTTGGGCTTATGGTTTGAGGTTTGAATTAGAGCTTAGGCTATTCTTATTTTATCTTCACTACTTTTCCATCAGTAATTATACTGTTTCTATATCTCTGTCTTTCAAAGGAGGACATTATCATGGGTTTGGATACAGTAAGAATAAACTAACCAAGTTTTCTGCCCATATGTCAAAATGAACCTGAGCTAAACACGTCTACAGGTTTAAACCCTTTAACTACGTGTATATTTGGTTCACTTTGGTTAGTTTCCATTTCTTAGGTTTTGCAAATCATATTTATATACCAGAAAAACAGAAGATACTAGAACCTTACAAATCCCAATATTACACAAACACACAAATAGCTAGTCATAGGATAAAGTCACCAATGCATCTAATTGAAAATATGTGTCTTCCAAATTCTTCCTTAGTGAATGAACACAGAATGTCCAATAGAATCTGATATTCTAGTACATTCATAGTTCCTTCTAAATGAGACAGTGCTGTCTGAGGTTATTACTAAATGGGGAAATGTTAAGGTCATATTTTGCATTAGTTAAAGTTTCCTTACTTCTACCTCCCTTCCACAACCATTAGGACAAGGCTGGATAATTGACACTAAAACACCAAGTGATAGGCTGATCATATACCTATGAAGTGCCCTGCTATGAAGATAATAGTGAATAGATTGCTTTCTTAAGAACTGAAATTGTCTAATATAAAAATAATAAAGGAGTTAGCATGAAAGTCAAGTTTCCAAGTAATTCTGTCAATCAAGTCATTACCTTGATAGTCCTTAGAAATATTAATAAAATGATACAAAATACTGACCATTTCAATGAGGTCATTTTTATTAACATTACTAGCATCCACTTATTTTATTCTATTAAATTACATTATTATTTTCATTTTATCCTATAGAAGACAAAGTTGCAAATCTAATGACTTATTACCTATGTCTGAGCAGTTAACAGCAGGGCTTCCACTAAAATCTAGATCTTTATCATTAGTAGTCCATAATCCCTGTCATTAGGTTATATTGTAAACTAGAATTGTAAGGAAGCAGAAACAATGAAGTGGAATTTAAGAAAACAATCACAGCAAAGAAAAAAAAAATATGCCTGTAGGCATTGAGAGAGCAATGAAACAACAGGGTAGAGTTCATTTTTTTATGTTAATTAAATGGTGGGTCACTATGTTTGCTGTATTATACACACATGTAAATTTTATATCATGTATATCTCAAATCTAGTTGATGTTAAAATGCAATATCTCTTCAATAAAATCAATTTAAAAATTATCTTAGAATGAGTATGGCTTTATTAACAAAAGAAATAATAAATTAAGTATTCTAGATAAAATAAAAAATGGCGCGCCTTGGTGGAGAAGCAGTTATGTCAAACACCTCTGAAGGTCGCAGGCCACATACTCCTGGGTTCAAGTTCTGGGCCCACAGGGAGCAACCAGTGTGAACAACTAAATGAAAAATGAAGTGCTTCTTCCTTCTCTCTCTAAAAAAATAAAATGAAATGAAAATGAAAAAAAGAAGTCCAGATTTTACTGCTCTTGTAGTTCCTGGAATTCTGGGTTATCGTGATCCAGAGAGATATATAAGGAAGGATGCTTTTCTGGCTCCACTATGGGGATGATGGTAAGATTCTAACTCCCATTTGTCTCTTCCAAGTATTTCTAAGAATCACCCCCATCTTGAACTACCTTGAGTGAGAATGTACAGTTCTCTAAATGAGAGTTGCTAACCATCTCCAATTTTTATCTATGCATCAAGTCTTTTCTTGTAGGTAAAATCCCAAAGTTCAGGAGTCATTAAACAAGCTCACGATAACATATGATGAGAAATATTGGAGATTATGGAGAAACTATATGAATGAAGAGGGAAATTTATCTTCCATTGGCTTTACTCTCTGGGAATAAAATTTTTTAAACATGAGAAGATAAAAGGAGAACTTTGAAAAGTTAGAGGATAAGAATTTTTAAATTTAAAAGATTCTTTTAATACTTCCAAACTTTGGGCTTAAATATCTATAATGGGTCATACGATATTTTGAGATTTTCTCATTATTGATTGCATTTATATTTATCTATATTCCCTGTGAGTAACAGTGATTGATAAGGCAACATCCATAAAGTAAACATCTAGATTCATTTTCATTAAAAAGACAGAGCTAATCTTACCACAGAATCTCACTGGCAGAACGGGGAAATATTGCAACTCACCACAATAAAGTAAATATTTCAACAAGATAAATATCCATTTGAAAACGAAAACTGCTGAACCATGGCAAGTGGAAGCCGCTAAACATTTTGATGCATGTTTCAGCCAGGTTCTGGCCAAACCACTGAATTGTCCCGTCAAGTTATGGGCATGAAATAGAACCTTAGAGAGAAAGAGAGACTAATTCTACAGGAGATTTGCAGGAGAAAAAAGGAACAGGGCTAGAATCCAGAGGAGTCTAGTAAAGCTCTGTGGTTCTTTTCTGATGCAAAGCACAGTTTTCCCCAATGCCAAGGACACTTACACACCTAGGACAGTTTTTCCCCAATGCCAAGGACACTTACACACCTAGGACAGTTTTTCCCCAATGCCAAGGACACTTACACACCTAGGACAGTTTTTCTCCAATGCCAAGGACACTTACACACCTAGGACAGTTTTTCCCCAATGCCAAGGACACTTACACACCTAGGACAGTTTTTCTCCAATGCCAAGGACACTTACACGCCTAGGACAGTTTTTCCCCAATGCCAAGGACACTTACACGCCTAGGACAGTATTTCCCCAATGCCAAGGACACTTACACGCCTAGGACAGTTTTTCCCCAATGCCAAAGGACACTTACACACCTGTTTTCAGAGTTTCAAGGTTTCAGTTATTTTCAGGTACTTATTTTTGTTTTGCTAATTGTCGACTCTAGTCTTCTCACCAGTTTTGGCAGCCTTTGTCATGCCTACTTTTCCTTTCCCTCAGTCATCAGTCCTTTAAAGTTTCAGTTTAAACTTCCTGTAACAGATGAATGAAAGATACGTTTGATCTTATTACAATGATTCCGACAACATTATCTATCTTGAGAAACAAGGTACTATATGAAATGACTCAAAATTGCCTTGGCAAGCCTAAAAAGTTTTTGAATTAGATGCTTAACAGATAAAACTCAAGTCTGGCTTGATTCTCAGCACAATGTACTTACTCAGATAGCACTACACCTGAAATTGAGATAATTCTATCAGGATAGACTTAAAATGTATCTCCTATTAAGCTTGAATCAGGAAAATTCTACATCAATTCCTGTAACAATGTAGGAATCATAGAAATAATCATTAATCTTCAGAGAGGACAAAGGTAAAGACTAAACTTGTTTACATGCACATAAATGTCAAAACAGATCATTTCTTCTTTTGGGCAATTGGAAAAGGCATCGTGTTTATTCTTTATTATGACTTGACCTTAATAAAACTGAATTTTATTTAAATACTACCTAAATTGAATAATATTGAATCAGGCTAACATCTACCTTCATTATCCAAAATAAGGGAGATTTACGATATAAAGGCATTTAACTATCATATAAAATAACTAAGTATTTCTCTGACAAAACACTGTATATATATGCATATATATACATATATAAACAAATCAATATCGCAAAGTGATGTCTGTACCTTATGATTATTATAGCATTGTTCTTAATAGCCAAGTCACAGGAAAAGAAAACTAAATGTCTTTTGAGGATGAATAAAGAAAATGTGGTTTTTATATATCTATATACATATATTTATATTCACATCTGTATCTATTATTTGTGTGCATGTTTGTATGTACGAATATATATATATATATATAAATAAAATATTCAGCCATAAAAAGGAAGGAAAGTCTATCATTTGTGAAAAAGTGGATACAACTGAAGGACATTATGATAAATGAATAAGCCAGACAGAGAAAATAAATACTATATGGCATCATTTTTATGTGAATTCTTTAAAAAATAAAAAAGTGTAGCCCATAGAAACAGAGTAGAATAGTAGTTGCTACTGCTGGAGGGTAGGAGAAATAGGGAATACCGGTCATATGTACAATATTTCAGCTGTAAGTTAAATAGGTTCTGAAGATCTAATTTATAGCATGATGATTAAAGTTAATAATATTATGTTATAGCTTCAAAATATGCTGAAAATGTTTTCACGCACAAAAGAAAGGAAATGATGTGATGTAAGAGATGTGTTAACTTGATTAAGGTTGGCTTTTCATGATGTATATTCATTCCTAATCATGACTTTATACATTTTCAATATAGATAATTTTATTTGTCATTATACCTCAATAAATTTGGAAAAACAAATACTTAAATAAAAGCAAATTTTAATTAGATTTTTAAAGCAACTATATATATCTCAAAAAACAGCTCACATTTTGACTGAGTAAGTTTTCACTATATGTGATCTTAGTAAAGTGAGAATATTAATTATAGATGAAATAGTCTTTTCCTCCTTCCATAATGTTACATGTAAGACCTTCTGTCAATTTCTGTGCTGAATATCTTTCCACTACAAAACTGTTGAACCAGAACTATTTGATTGTCTGTGGAAAAACAAAAACAAAAACAAAAGAGTTGAATAAATCAATCTGTGTTCCACAGGAAAAGTAAGACAGGATATAAGCCATTGACTCTCCTGCTAACTAACTGATAGAGGAATGGGGAAACCCCTCTTTTGTGTCTCAGAAAGAGAAAGTCTTATTTAAATTTTTCTCTCTATATATATTTATAATATAATCATTTTATTATTATTTCTTTGTTTACAAAGCCATATTCATTTTAAGATATTGAACTCACTTCTCAGTCTATGCTTATTCCACACCACACCCACCACCAGAATTCCAGGTCCTTTCTACCACATTTCCCCCTCTCTCCTTCCTTTCCCCCTAGTCAGCTGGCAGCCATCATCTTGTGCCTTGTGAATTTTTGCTTAGATTTATCTGTTTATTTGTTTCATTTCATTTCATTCTATTCTACATGTGAGTGAAACCATCCTGTTTTTCTCTCTTTTTCTTTCTCACTTTTTTCACTTAACATGATCCCCTCCAGTTCCATCCAAATTGCTTCAAAGAGCACAATTTCAGTGTTTTGTTTGTTGGTTCGTCTTAGTAGCTGCACAGAATTTCACTGAATACATACACCACAGCTTCTTTATCTAGTCATCTGTTGATGGACGTTAGGTGAATTCCATGTCTTCACTATTGTGAGCTGTGCTGCTATGAACATAAGGGTGCAATATTTCTTCCTGATTAGAGATTTTCTATCTTCTGGCATATACCTAGGCGAAGGATTGTTGGATCCAATGAGGGTCCATCTTTATTTCATATTTTTTGAGGAATCTCCATTTCCAGAGAGGTTGCACTAATATACATTTCCACAAACCATTCAGGAGGGTTCTTTTTTCCCCACATTCCACCTACACTTGTTGTTTCTAGACTTTTGGATATAGGCCATTCTTAGTGGTATGAGGTGGTATCTCTTTATGATTTTTATTTTTATTTCTCTGATGATGAGTGATAAAGAACACTTTTTCAGGTGTCTGCTGTCCATCTGTGTATGTTCTTTGGAAAGAGATATCTGTTCAGTTCTTTTGCCCATCTTTTGAGTCAGATGTATGAAGTTTTTATATATTTTGGAGATTAAATTCTAATCTTGATGCATGTTGTGTGAATATTTTCTCAAATTTGTTGGGTAGAAAGGCAGAATTTTATTAAGACTACTTAAAATGTTTGAGTAAAATAAACTCTAGCTAAAATTGCTGTAGTGAAAAGAATATTTTATAAACCTGGAAATATTTAGCTTTGTAGAAGACATGGACAATCAGGTCTAGTTTTCAGGTAAATTGGATTTCTGTGACTTGGGAGTGTTGGACCAATTTAATTGGGAAGGCGTGTTATAAAACTGGATACCTTGTCTTATAATTACCATGTCTGGAAAAACTTGCTTACCTGGCATGGACAATGAAACATAGAAGTAGAATTTTCACGTTGATCACCAAGGCAGCATTTGACACCCGTCATTGTCTTTTGTCATATCTGAGAAGAAAGTAAAATCTTAACTGTGGTTCACCTTCTGATGATATATCAGCACCAGCAAGAACCAGATGGCCAGTATAAGCAACTATAACGCTTGACCCTGCACTCCAGTTTCCTTTAGGAAACACTTTCTCTTAGTTTTGCACTATATTTCACTAACAAAGGTAGAGAGCTAGATTAAGTGCTGCTGAGGTGCAGACAGACCTGTTTTTAAAAAATAAGAGCTAGACAAATGAATACAGAAAGAGCTTATTTTTCAGGTGTCCAGGACAGTTACAATTGTTACTTGAAATATTTAAAGATCAGTTTACCTTGCAAAAGGAGAATTAAGGTAACTCTAAAAAAATGAAAAAAATCCTGGGTGTTTGAATTATCTAGGTGGTTTACATATAGTCAACTTTTTGAATGTCTATATAGTCATCTATCTATCTACCTATCTACCTAGCTAGCTTTCATGTACCTATCTCTCTCATAAATCTAATAGAAACTTTGTTTTTGAAAAGCTATACTGAGTGTGAATAATTAATAGAGATTTCCTTGTTGCTGTGGAAAGAAAATGAATAGTGAATTGATGGAGGAGAACCAGGAACAAATACTAAGACTATTGTTCAGTACCAGTTACTAACCGGTTTCTATTGTTCAGTAAACTGTATACTTTCCTCCCCACCATCCAGGTATAGAGCAGAATCTATGTTTCTAAACTCCAATAGGTGACTAGAGAGATGCCCATGTCTCACTTTAAGTAGTCAAGTCTTCTCCACACTTTCACCTTTGTCTCTGGTCTAATGTAGATGTTCACGAGAACCTGGAAACCTCAGGTGGAAGACGGAGATGCCAAACATAGAGAGGGCTTAAAGGAGAGCCAGCTGCTGATTAGAAATAGATCTTAGACTTTACAAAAGCAGCATATCAACTTCAATAATATTAATCTATGTAAAGGATTAACTAGCTCTACCCTAATCAATATTTGAAATATCTTTCACTTGAAATTAGAGTTGCCTTGATCCAAGATTGAAAGTGAATATTCAAAATAAATTGCCCCTAAAATCAAAGAATATTCTGCCACCAGAATCTCTAAAACAGTGACATTTCTGACTGTCTGTGGCCCTCATTCCTATTTCTCTGAAGTTAGCACCACCCAACACTACTTGTATTTCATGCAACAAAAGAGATAGGAGTTTCAAGCTGTTGAAATGTCAAAAATTGTTTACATCTTTTAATTTTGCTAATAGCAGTGTATCATGTGTAGAGAAATCTAATGCTCATTGGGTTTTGCTAACACATTTTCTTTCATTCTTAATGCTTTTATTTTCAATAACTTTACTGTTTAATTGTATTTTCTCACACTAGTAAACTTCTAGTAAATGTGTGAAAGCCAAAAAAATACGTAAAAGTGGATTTACTATTGTTTACTAACAATACATGCCATCAGCTATGTTAAACTATCAGACCATTAATGATATGAAAGTCTAAAGTTATAAGAAAGACATATCTAAATCATGTTCTCTACCAACATGTTGTTTTATTTCCACAAAGAGAATGACTTTACGAGAACATGAGAGTAATCTGATTCTCTAGTAAAGAAGGTCTACAGATCCTGTGAAATGAGTATTCTCTAATAGCACACTGGGAATAAAACCTTCTGGCTCAGAAAATGAGTATGGAAACATGCATTTGTAATTTAGATCAGTAAGTCTCAATCTTTGTTTTTTTGGGTTTTTTTCTTTTGGTTTTTGTTTTTTAAGGAAAGGAGTAGGCATGCAAGAAGCGAGAGGAGGAAGAAGCCGTTCATTTAGCTGGGACCTTGGGATTCATGTGGACTGCACCCAGCTGCAACTTCACAAGGGTGTACCAGCATTGTATTTATTTCAGTTAGTCATCTTGGCTGTTTCCCCAGTCCCCAGGTCTTGAACTGGGGGACCTTGGGGTATATAGGTCACACCTGGTGAACTAAACCACTAGTGTACCAGGGTGGGCATTAGAGTTCTCATTCTTCAATGCAGTATTAAAGTAGATGGAATCAATTTGATTCATCAATAACTCATAGGCACATTTAAAATTTTTAAAGTTTATTTGGGCAAAAATTGATTCAAACTGGGTAGCATCCAACTGAGCAGACAAGGAACGGATGGACTGGCAAAAATCATGTGTTGATGGCACACACAGAGAAGAACATACATGAGTGGGTCCTAGCCAATATCTCTTGCATAAATCTGTCTCCTGTAAGAGACATATTATTAAATATTTTAGTATTGCTCTTGTACATACATATTTGCCTATTAGAACATAAACTCAAGCACATAAATGTAAACATTCACAGCACATCACAAATTCAAAACCGTGATAAAAATGAGTAACAACAAAAAAAGATGCTTGCATAATACCATAGGCATCATAGTTTTTGTTGGAATCTATTCTAACCAATGAGTTTTATCCTTTGATTATTCACACCCTGCATACTTCTGGCTCCCTCAAACATGGCCTGCAACAATCATTAGCAGCGTGATATGGGCAGGGTTGAAGTTCCTCACAGATGTGAGAATTCATTTGATAGGGATCAATGTATTGCTTTATATCACAGTACAAAAGGCCTTCACCCTCTCAGTTCATAGATAAGAAATTAAGACCCGGGAGATTCAATACCATGCACCGTTTACCGATTTGATAATGGGCTAGTTTCCTCACATAATACAATAAATGACATTTTTCAAACAACAAAAAAAAAAAGGATAATTCCCAGACAAACCATTTTCTTCACCACCTTCCGCACACGAAAATCAAAGAAAAGTGCCCTCTTTCTACTACTAGGAAAACCTTTCACTGAAACCACTTAAAGTGCTAGAAAACATCAGGAATAATTTATATTATTATAAAGCAAGAGGAAGCTTTATTCACCAGGTGCAATATGAATTTTCAAAGACTGTGGTCATATTAGGAATGTTACTGAGTAGCAGTCTACTGAGTAGACTGAGTTTTACATTGGAAAACAAAGATGAGAACCTGATTCCATCCCTGGAAGTTCTTGATGAAATGTGACAAGGTTTTCATAGGTCTGCCTTAAGAAAAGAAAAGAAATGAGTGGATTCACAGGCAACATTCGATTTCTGTGATTCATACTTTAATAACATTTCATGTGAATAACTCATATAAGGCTCTTCACAGAACAATGGTTTCCTAGGTATATTCTTGGACCTGGGAGTAAAGTTCCAACATGAAAATTTATATTAATTTATATTTATTCCAACATAAAGTGGGTAAATAAAAGGGAAAAAGCAAAAATCCTTGCCCTACTATGCAAATGGAAGAAATAGCAGTATAAATATCAAAATAATAAAACAAATACATATTTTATTGCTTTGTCAAAGTCTACATATGAAAGTGTTGCCATTTAGCATGAGAATTACACTATCAAGGATATTTTACTATTAGATATTTAATAAGAAAATTTTTTCCTTCTGACATAGGCTTAAGTTTGAGAAAACATTGGTGAAAATGGCAGATAGACATTTCCTAAAGAAAATAATTCTAAATATTGAATGAAATCTTAGATCTGTTCTATGTCTTATGAAAGGGTCTTATTCTCAAATTCCTGTATTATTTATCCATCCTACTTGTACAGTGCCTTCTTCCTGGGAGTTGTTTTCATGTTCATAATTGATAGCAAGGGTAGCTGTGACTTGGTATAGTAATCATATATTTATTGGGAGATTACTGAACCATTGTTTTGTTCCTGAGCAATGCATATCCTTATTAAGAGATCCTTATTTTTCAGTTTTTTTCTTTGACTTTCGCTCACCCAGGATATCAGAAATATACATGTACATCCCTGTAGGCATTCACAGTTATTCTGACTTAGTTATTCTTAATGACAGGACTCTTCAGCAATCTACTCTGAAACTTTAACTTTCTGAAATGGATGTTTTGGGGGTAGACGGAGGTGACAGCTCTAACCCTGGGTAGGGCTTTGAAATGTTTAAAAACTCCTCCTCAGAAGATAAGCCTGAAGCTGAATTTCAGCGAAGAATCTGTAATTGCCTGAAAGTGTGATATTTTCCATTTGTTTCTTCAGCGTTTCTACCATTTTGTCCACAGAGGCAGCATCTTCCTACTCCAAGCCTCCTCTTTTCCACAAAGTTTTCCCACCGTAAAGAGACTTTAGAAGGTCTATCTCAGGGAGGCTAATACGTTGTGACTGGGGATCCATCAGTCACTCAGTATGTAATTACCTGTTAGATGTATTTATAGTGCTTTTAGGGAAATATGATTACTGCAGGTTAGTCGTCCCTGGACAAGGTCATCCCCCATGAACCTGCAAAAAAACAAGCATCCTGTGTTCATAAAAGCCAAACTGGAAGAAATGAAAATGAAAACTGTGATTGTGTCCACAAAAAGTCAGTTGAAGGTCATCTAGAATCTACAATAATGACTTTTTGAAACCACTGAGGTGTATTTTGCATATACCTCAAAAACCACCCACATCAAGTGCACAATTTCTAGTCACTTTACTGTGGTAAAACCACCTCCATAAATCAGGTTTAAAATATTTCCAGCCCCTCCAGAAGACCCGTCATGGTCATTTATAGTTCATCCCCATCGCCACGTCTAGGCAGCCACTAATATACTGTCTATACTCAGAAACTTGCTTTTTCTGAACTTGTCGTAGAAATGGAGTCATGCAACGTCATCTCTTGTGTCTGACTTTTTTCACATAATGCAGGGACAGCCACACAAAAAATCTACAAATCAGGTGTGCAGATTATAAATAGGAAATTCATTAACCGGCAAAAACAAAGACTGCTAATATAAATTATTACCACACAGACATGATGAAGATGGGCTTACAAAGACCCTTTCTTAGAAACCAGAATCTGAAGACACACTCCCTGGTTACTCCCACCTTTTACTTCAGGCAATCCTCTGGGCTCTGGAAGACTCCAGCCCACCGTAGCAATTCTCATGGCAATCAGCCCTGGTTACACTCACAAAGGGAGGTATTTCATGTCCCAGGTATATGCAGGAGTCTATATTTCCAAAACACCTATGTGCACAGCTTTCTTAATGCAACTCTCCTAGCCTGCAGGGAGCTTAAACTCACTGCTATTATTTCTAATAAACTTGCCATGTGATCCTGGCCATATAACTCTCTGAGAATTCTTTCCCAAGGAACTCTGAGTCCCATTAGGGGGCCCAGCTCACGCCCACCATCACATAGTCATGTTGCTGATGCAGTGCTGATCATTTGCTTCTTTCTTTTTTAAATAAATAGTATTCAATTTTATGGAATGCTATTTAATGGCAATGATTTTGAAACTATATTTTCCCCAATGCCCTTAAAAGTTGTAAACGTTGGTGAATGAATTAAGCCTTGTCTCCCCAACCCTCAGTTAACATTAGCAATCTTATGACTAAAAAGTTTAGGCTTAAAAACCACTGACCTATGAGATGCTGCACTGTGCATTCAGGCAACCATTTGACAACCATTTACTGGGGTCCTATTATGTGCCCACTATTGATGCTGCCTACTAAGAAGATAGCAAAGAATATGGGAGATGATTTCTGTGCTTAGAGTCTTGATGGACTTGAACAAATAATTAGCAAGCATATCTGGGTGAAAGGTGAGAAACATGCTGCTGTATAATAGGGTAGAACACTGCAAGCATGAATGACTGAGCCTCCGCTAAGACTCAGGAAAGCTTTCCCCATGGGAACTGTATTTAAACTACAATTGGAAGGACGAAATATTTGAAGAGATATACTCAAAGAAAAGACAAGAGGTTTCTGCTCAAAGAATAGATGAGAAAGACTGAAGCACTTAGGTTGCTGAAAGAAGGCAGAAGTGGGGCATTGAAGGTAAAGCGGGGGAGGAGAGGGCAGGAAGGGCCTGAGCAAGCAGGAGAGGTGGGTCTATGCAGGGCACAGGGACTCTGTAAGGACTCAGGACTTCATCCTGAAGGCAAATGACGTTCTTGCAAGATGGAGAATGACATGCTTGTACTTGTGGCTTTTTAAAAAAATTCCTGATGGTTGCGTGAAGAATGGATATTTGGGCAAATGTAATATTGAAACAAACTGGCAAATGAGCTCCTGCGAAAGGGTTCTGTGTGTATTTTGCTCCTGAATAGTAATGGTTTCCAACTCCTTAGAAATGTGCCTGTCACCAAATGAGAGCTCTTCTGGGTATTTATTCAAAAGACTTGAAATCAGGTTTTCAAACAAACATCTGCATTCTAATGCTCACTGCAGCATTATTTATGACAGTCAAGACTTGGAAACAATTTAAATGTTCATTCCTGGATGAATACAAAAGAAATGTGGTATGGACATAGAATGGAATGTTATGCAGACTTTAAAAAAGGAAAGGAATCCCTGCTGTACTCAAGAACATGGATAAATCTGGAAGATGTTGTGCTGAGTGGAATAAGCCAGTCACAGAAGAATGAGCACTACACGATTCCCCATATTTGATGTACCTAAAATAGTCAGAGAGGCAGAAGGTAGCGTGGCGGTTACAAGGAATGGGGGAAGGAGAAGGAACTGAGGAGTGTCTATTCAACACATAAAAAGTTTGAGTTATGTGAGATGAATTCGTTCTACCATATAACATTGTGTCTGTGGTCAACAATACAGTATTGACATAATTTTACCAAGAAGGTAGATGTCATGTTAAGTGTTCTTGCTACAACAAAAGAAATTGTAGAACAAATGATTAAATGACAATAAGGAACAACCTTGCATTGAAGAAAGCTTCTCTGATAGATTAAAGGGATTCTTGATGACCTCGATCAAGAAATTATTTTTGAACATTTGCTTGTTAATATGCTTTTTTCGAGGCGGAGAGAAATAAGTGAAGTGAGAGCTGTATGACAAAAAGAGGGAATAGCTCTGAGTTTGGACAGAGAACACATCTCTCTTCTATCATATGACATGGAAGAGAAATGGTAAGAATTCTGAGGAAACTCAGGGTAGACATTTCTTAGATAGGATAATGCTGGCTTCTGTTTAATTCTAACCACAAAACAAAACAACAAAATAAGTCATCCGTGATTTGAGAAAGAATACAGAAAACTCAGAAGTAGATTTTTTCCTGATGTCAAAACGGTCCTGAGCTTCTGATTTCTTGCTACTGGTTGAACGGTAGGGAGGAATGTGATTGCTTCACGACTGTTCAGCGCCTGATGAGTGATGGCTTCCTTCGCCAGCCTTGAAATTAGTTCTTTCGTCTCCAAACTCTGCAAGATGTTAAGAAAAAAAAAAAAAAGCCCTATTCCGGACTATCTGTTCCCGTTCGATGGAAACAGACTCTGAAAACCATTGCTGATATATTTACCAGAAATACTAGCGATGCTGTCTTCTCAAAGCAGAGAACTAACATCTTTGGATAGCAAACTGCAACGACCTTTGCTATTCATGCCAATTTTCGTTTTTATTCTACTTTTTTCCAAGTTTCTACTTTTAAAACATCAGTGAATGATTTTAGAATTTATTGTGTGAAAACTCTTGGCTACTTAGTTAGCTCCATTCATCAAAAACTTGGAATCAGTTTCTACCAGGCATGAAATGTCCCTTTGGATTTTTACTAATAGATTAATGATGCTAATAAACATTTGAGGGCAAACCAAGAAAAAAAATGGTGAGATGTTTATTAGAATTACTTCTAAGAACCTGTTAAAAATAAATGGAATCATTTAATGATTGAATGTGCTTGTTTACATTTCCGAGCTGATTAACTTAAATTTAATCTTTGTTTTCTTTCATTAGACGTTGTGGAAGTTCTCTGTCATTACTTTAATTAGATGCATTAATAAGGTTTTAAGACACCTCTGCACAGGACTATATGCAAATTCAGAAGAATAAACCCCAATCTGCTGAAGTAGAAGCCCTATTTCTAATGCATTAATGAAAGCCAGTTACAATTTGTTTAGTCCTTTGTATACTATTTTTAATGTACGTATGTAAGTTTTAACTAGAATCAGTCAGAAAGCTTAATTCATTTTAGTTCTCATACTGCTATCTAGAATGTCCCAAGGTTCACAAGAGAAATGCAGATCCTTATCTGAATTTCATGTAGTGAACCTAAACACACAGTGCTGAGAATAAAGACAAAAAAATTAAGCAAGCATGGATTTGCTCCTACAGGCGAGAAACAAGGCTGCATATATATCCATCACTAGAATGCCTTTTTTAAGTAGATATTCATTTCTTATTTATCTCAAAGGAAAATGAAAGAGGACTTGAATTTCATTTTTGAATCACTGTCTCTGCGGAACTGTAGGAGTACCTGGAAACTGTTGAATTGTAAACCATCCTTACCCCATCATTCCTATCCCTTCAGAGATCTGGAGGATGATGAATTTTTTGGCTTAAAACTTAAGATAGGTTTGCAAACACTGAGTCCAGCTACGTGTACTGTCTGAATCACCTTATATTTAACAAATCTGGAACATAAGAATTCATGTCTTTATACGCAGACAAATAGAGAGACGTGAAGAGCTTTTTAGTATTCAATGATTTAAGATTTGTTGTGAGCCTTAAAGGAATTTCTAACTTCCCTTTTGCTGACACTTTTACATGCATTGATGTAATTTTCTTTCATTTGGGAATTACCTTTCTCTTACACACCTGCAAAACAGAACTTGAATACATAAACAAAGATTTATTAATATGTAATTGGTAGCCTATATCAGCATGAACTATAAGATTCTCTCTTAAGAAGCATTATATAATAAATGCCTCCTATTAAAATGGTCTAATTAGTTTTAAGTATTTAACCAGCATTAACAGACAGATTCAAAACTCAGCCTGCCTAGACTGCATATTAGCTTATAATGACTTAGAAGTAATCAGCTTTCCCAGATGGCTTCACAAGGAAGAGAGGAAATAAAAATAAAACAGTTTTAGAACCAGGTAACTAATTATACACAGATTATTTGTAAACAACTTCCCTCCTTTGAACAAAAGAAATAAGCTTAGCTGAACTCGACTGAAACTGTCATTGCCAAACCCACAACAGAGCCTTTTTCTTAGAAGAATAGTCTATGTTATGGATGTCACGATGAGTAAGACACCCAGCTTGGCAGAGATCAAAAACAAACTGATATTTTCGTGCTAATTTGAATGGCTGGGCAGCTGGAATGGAGTTTCTATCTTTTTTTTTTTTTTTTTTTTTAGCAGAGCTCTTTGTCTGAATTCCAAGTGAGATACTGAACTGCAAACAACATTCTTCTCTACTTCCTTTCTAGTAGCCTGTCTTTGCAAAGAGGTCTTTGCTTCTGTCATTTCTCCTGGTTTAAGAAGCTTTGGGAAACCACAATAAACGCGGTGGGAGAAAGGGAAAACTTGGTGCTATGTTTCATATCTTCCTTGGCTGTGGTCTCCATTTCGAAGCTATTTTTGAAGTAAAATCAGACCTGTGTTGTCTTTGAAACTAATTGTCTAATCTCTGAATCTGTTTTATTTCTCATTATCATTGTATTCATTCTGTAGCAGTTAGTAGTGGCTATTGTATGTCAGGTATTGGTTTAGCATTTAACGCTGGATCTCTTGTGTCTCTTCCAATATCCCTATGAAGTAGATACCATTAAGATTCAGACTTGCAAAGGTTAAGAACTTATTCAAGTTAGACAGCTTGTCAAGTGAGAAAGTGCCACAGTTACTCGACTCCTTGTCATGCTACAGGAAATATTTTCATAATTCTCAATTCTTATATATAAGAAAACTGGTTACTCTGATAACAAGGGTCCTGAATAGAGACCGAAATGACAAAGACTATACCGAGCCATTACAGTTATTCTCCCTGAAGAATCTGCACTTTAATCACATTTGTCTTCCTCCAGAATTTCTGTTCACGCAGTTCTTTTGTATGATTATGGACTTTATCCATATCTTAATTTACAAGCAATATCTTATTCACCCTGAATCCCTTCAGAAACAAAACCTTGGAAATGCAGCCTTGTCCATTACTTATCCATTACTTAGAATAGCCTCATCACCTAACCTGACTTAAAATTTTCATCTCCACAATTTATAACGATAGTAGATGCCTGAAAAATGGCCACAAAGGCGAGTTTGCGAAAAATAGGTCCCATGTGTCAGGGTATATATATTGAATTTTGTAGCTTATCTGTTATTCTTCACCTCCCCCCACCGCCGCCAAATGCCTAAGTACAATTTTCCTTCTATATATGATTTTTGTAGAATGATCATGATGAGAATGAATTTTGCTAAAATGTTGCATGCTTTCATCAATTTTTCCAATACATTCCTTAATGTCTTGCTGTTTTAGATGTATTCTTTTGAGATATCTAGCATGTGACTATTTTTTCTGATGTTCTTTACCTCAGTTGTTAACTCATAGGGATGGATCCAAGTTATGTTGAGCACTTTAAAGGAATGCAGTGATTAAAAATAAAAGAATTGAAATCAAATATTTAGAATGCACAAAGATATAACACCAAATTGCAAATTTAAAATATCTGACAAGATCTCAACCTTAAAATCCAGAAAAATAACAAAGTATTTTTATAATTAATTGCTTATTATACATCTGTAATAACTTTTCTACCTTATTTTGATTGAATTCTCTTTGCCTTTTTAGCTGACAATGATTTTATGCTTTCTGTAGTGAATAGAAATATATTTGAGTTATTCTTATAACTGATTGTTTTCTATTATTGACAGTTTAGAAGATTTTGTTTTAGCTCTATTATTTATTAATGTCAAATGCCTTTTAGGTATTTTAAATGGTAATAGCTTTTAGGATACTACATGTTAAATTCTGGAAAAAAACCTGTGCAGATTTCATTTTTCATAAATAAGCTGTAAGATTCGTAATAACTTTCCATAGACTAACTTCTAGCTCCAGTTAATTATTTTACGTTGGAACTATTTGGCCTTCATTGGCAAATATTTTAAAGAATCCTAAAACATCTATTTTATATAAAATATTTGACTTAAATATTTCTATGGATACAACAAAAAGGAGTATTTTGGTCTACACGTAAGAAAATAGAGACATCACATTTTAATTTCAAATTTTATTTGTTATATTTATTGTTCATTTTATCTATTTTTATTTTTATTCTTCACACTTAGAGTTCGTTTTTATACCTTTATGTCATTAATTTTCAAAAAGGAAAATTGTTACTTTGCACTAACATACAATTTACAATCTCACTTTGTCATTTTATATAATTATAATGTTCGTATTTAGACGCCAGAAAACAAACATAGAGGGATGACCTATTATTGTTTAAGTGGGGTATGGACGTGTTCTCCCACAGATCAGACTGAGCTGGAGACAGAAAAAGTGAAGCTCTGTAAAGTATCAGGCAAGACCTGGGGCCCTATTCAACTGTGTCTCAGAGCTGTAGTAGAATTATTCACCTATTTATGAAAAACTATACTCGGAAAACACTTTACATGATTTGAAAGTATCTAATTAAAAAATGTATACCAAACACCATACTGAGTGGTAAGATATTAAACTTCTCTCCCTGATATTAAGAAGCATGTAAGGATATTTTCTAACACCTTGTCTCGTCAACACTGTATGATGGATTTTCAGGTGAGAGACATTCAATTCTTTTTATTTTTCTTTTCCAACTTCTCTTCTGCTTCTCCGAGGCTACTGAAAGGATACACGAGCTATGATACTCAATTTCCATTAAAGCTTTCATTTGGCGGGGGGTGGGTGGGGGGAAGCTTTGCTTAATGCCAAACCAAAAATAAAAACATAGAAATATTTAAAACTATGGTTCTCTGATCACCAGTATCATCATACATCTCTTTTCCATTGTAGTAATTTCCCCAGTTGTTTTTGTTTCCTTTATCTGAGTCATCTCCTTTTTGACCTATGTTTTTCTTGAAGTTTAGCAATCTAATGCTCCATTAAGATCTCAAATCATTCTAGAAACAAACAGAATTCAAAACCTATATGTTTTAGAATTACTTTTAAAATAATCATGTTATTATTATTACATGCGGTCCATTACAGTTTCCATCTCTTTTGTGTTGGTTTTAAAGAAAAATAAAGAATATATAAACGAAAAATGGAATGTCTTCATTCCTTGCAGTACTAGTTATCTGCTGCTGTGTAACAAATCAGCCAAACATTCAGTGACTAAAAGCAATAAGTAATTATTAGCTCATAGTTTCTATGGGTTAGGAATTCAGACGCAGCTTACCTGGGTGGTTCTAATGATTATTGTCAGGTTGTCAGCCAGGGTTGTAGTCATCTGAAGACTTGACTACCTTTAAAGGATTTGCTTCCAGGATCACTCAAGTGGCTGTTGGCAGCAGATCTCAGTTCTTCATGGCTGTTGATTGGAAAGTTCTTTTAACTCACGTACTCTTGGTTCTCCTAAGCAACACACAAGAAAGAAAGCAGAAATGGATGGAAGCAGCAAGTCCTCATGTTACTGATGACCCAGTCTCAGAAATGACCTGCCATTGCTGTGGCTGTATTCTTTTGGTCCCACAGACCAACCCTTCTATGATTTAGGAGGAGATTATGTAAGAGGACAAATACTAGGCTGGATACTGCAACTGATAAAGGGAATTCCTTGCATATTTCATCTTAAATGCTCATTTTGCCTTGGAAACTTGGTGAAATCAACTAAGATGGATGAACTCAAAACACGCGTTACAATACATATCTTAGAGAGTCATTTTTACAAAATGTTAACAATTTTGTAACTGGCAAAATAGCGCAATACTTACATTTAAATATATGTCTAAGAGTAGGTAGTGAAATCTTATATTTTTACATGGAAGGGTTTGATACTAGATCCCAAGTAATTTTTTTTGCATCGACATTGAAAAACAAATGGACAAAAGTTTTATCGTCTTTCAGGATAAGTTAAATCTTAATAGTGGATGGTGTGCAAAATTTTATCACTTTGAAATCCAAATGAAACAAACGAAACCAGACTTACTTTGAGTGAGTTAACTCAACCTGAGCCTGCAGCCCAGCTACTGCCTTGGCCATAATTAAGTGCTAATCGCATGGGTGTGCTGTTTTGTGAGGCAGTAAACCAGTTTCCTGAGTGGATAAACAAGGAGGTTGAAAGCTGAGGAGCTTAACCTATCAAGCAACTGCAATTTTCTTGTAGAAAAAGAGCAGACATACCTGTTTTTTCCATTAGCATAAAAGTGCAAATTTCTAAAAAGTCTAATAGGTCACTTTCAGAATCACTAAGGAGAGCGGGCAGTGCTGAATATAGAAAAGTGTTTCACATGCCCACAGTCTCTATCGAGCATCTTCTTGGAATTAAACAATAAGTATTTTTGTCTACTTGTCAAATATTTTCTATCTGTAAAACATCTTTATACAAGCACTTAAACTCCTAAGTGTTAGAACTTAAATGAGCTACAGATTCCCTCTGGTCTCCCACCAGTTCCCTTACCCTTCTCGCACCAGGAATGTTATAGATGAGCAAAACAGTATTTCCAGAGGACCAAAGCCACATGTCTAATAAAGAAAAGTTCAAAATACAGAAATATAAATACAGATTCTGTTTTCTAGTCAGCTTAAAATTGAATAATTACACACACACATACACACACACATGCACACTTTACCCCTAGAGATTTAGCTTCTGTACACACACACACACACACACACACACACACACACACACACACACACAGACACACAATTTACCCCTAGAAGATTTAACTTCTCTACAGTTTAATTTGTTTATTGGTAAACCAAGAAAATAATTCCTACTCATTCATGAATTCTACAAATATGAGGCTGGTAATGGGAAAGAGTTTTTTGTCTAGGTATGAAATAAAGACAAGTATGGTGGCAAGACAAAGTCAATTGGTCCTTCTGGGCTTTAAATATCAATGAGTTAAGAGGCGATCTGGAGGGGAACAGAACATTTGTCAAGGTCTAGAGATTACAGTGAACGTGGCAGATGAGGAATGATAATACTGAATGAGGCTACAGCACTAACTGAGGAGATGAATATACAGTGTGCTCTGGTGGAACAGAGGTTAGGTCTGTGGCTTCTGAATGAGCACAGTCCACCTATACTCCAAGGACCTGGGTTCACGTCCTGGGGTCATGGGGAAGAACCAAGATGGACAACTAAAATAAAAATAAATGAAAATACTTCATCTCTTTTTCTGCCTGCTTGTCTACTCACCTTCATAGTACCCAAGCCATGATAAATTCATGGCAAATGATAGTTGTTGTCACTCATTTTATTATGGTTGTTGTTAATTATTAAAATATAAGTGACAATTCGAATTCCCAGTTGATCTTATCTCTGATGGCCAGTGTATTATTTTTTATTGTTGTTTCTGTTTTTTGTTTTTTTTTTTTAATATAGCAGGATTATTTATTGTAGAAATTTTGCTACTGACACATATCTATTGCTTGCCTACTCTTTACCAGACATTGGAAATTCAACAACAAAACAACAGACCATGTCTTTGCCTTTTCAGAGTATGCATTATACTGGGGAGAAATACATAAAAACAGAGGAATAAAGAAAGAAATAATTTCCATCAGAAAAGTGCTTTGAAGAGAATGTAATAAAATATAACCATGACAAAGTGACAGGAATGTAGGAAAGGGAGGTCATGTTGCCTCAGCAAATGGTAATCAGAGCGCTATTTCTGCGGTCATGTTTGAGTTGAGATTTGAAGGGTGACAGATTAGCAACCAGGCAAAGAACTAAGCATTTAGGAGTTAGAATCATGGCATGCAGAACTAAGAAGGAATCCTATGTGGTAAGGTGATTGGTTTTAGTCTATGTTTATTGGAGAACTTTAACCAGAGGCGTAAGTGTGGGACTACGACACTATTTTAGGCTTGATAATTCTTTATAGTCAGGGACTATCATGTGGAATTGTTGGGTATTTTACTGCATCCCTGACCTCTATCCAATAGATGCCACGGACAGTTTCCAAGTTGCGAAGATAAAAATAGTCTTCAGACTGTTAAACGTCCCAAGACAAGCAAAATTTCTCCCAGTTGAGAGCCATTGCTTTAAAATTATGTGTCTCTTCACTTGGTGGAAAATTGGCTTGGTAGGTGGGTAAGAATGGGAGGGCAAAGAAAATCCTGTGAGGCCATTGCAGCAGTTCAAGGGAGAAACAAGTGACTTGGTAGAAGAATAAACACTGAGAGAAGTATTGGAATGTGGGACATAATTTGAATAGTTAGAAAGTATTTGGGAGATTCAACCAAGACAACATGGGTGACAGGTCAACCACAAATCTTAATTTGTCCAAGAGAGCCATTACTTATTCCCATTTTTCTGGTAAGATTATGAATTGTGTCCCCTTTACATTTGAAAAGTGTCCTCACTTAGTAAATTGCAAGCTTATGTTAATGTTAGTTGAGTGACAGGCCTGAGATGTTTACTGTGTTTTCACATTATCTTGTCTATTCGGGAGCCTTTCATTTCCATCATCTTTGCTCATCTGATGGAATAAAGAGAATACAACAAGATTTTTATATCAAATAAGCAATAAAGAAATTCAGAGAAGGATAGAAAAGAAATATATTCAATAGTCTAGGTATGTTAAATACAGATTTGTAGTTTAAATTACCATTCATTTATTCATTTGGGGGCTATTTATAGATAGCACCTGGTTAAAAAAAGAATGAAATACATAGAATAACAATGCATATGTGTGTCTGTATGTGTGTGTATATGTGTGTATGTGCGTTTACATATTTTTATTCTATTTACTATATCACAAAATGTGAAATTATAGAGCATTTTTCAAAAGATATCAATTAAGATCATGTTTAATTGTCTTAATTTTTCTGTCTGTAGCTAGTTGCTAGACCCCCAAGCTACTCTGAATGAAGTGGATGAGGTGTGAGTTCTCACGTGGAAAGAGAAGGATTCTTGGCCAGCAGTATTTTTGAAATCATGCACTTTGGTGAACCACATAGAGGGAGAAGAGAAAGGAAGTTTAGTAGAAGAAAATAAATGTCTCAGAACAAATCTGTCTCCATTAGTGAAAACAAAAAAAAGTAAACATACATGCCCACAGACCAATGTGTAGAAAATACATCCTAGTATCCAGTACAGACTGTTACCTAATGTTCGGAATTATTTTTGGTGATGTCAGTCGCTATTATTGTTTACAGGTGAGAAACACTCCTCAATTTAATCTACACTTTATCTTATGACGTTATTACTATTATCATGCACATTTTTTCAGCAAAGCACCTGAGTCTCAGAAATATTTAAGTAATTTGTGAAAGGTAAGACAAATCTTGTCAAAATTTCCAGTTTCCTCTAGCTCCAAAGTCCTTTTTCCTTTTTACATACTTACATCATGATGTCAGTATGGAAAATTTTGAGAGTTGGGAAGCTGAAATTTAGTGTAATGAGATGATTTATTTGTTCAAGGTACCAAAGACAGTTGGTGAGGCAAAGGCTTGAATGGAAGTCGTCTATTTCTCAGACCCATTTATTCATAGTATTTGGATGTGGAGAGTGTTGACATTCAATGTGCTGCTCTAGCGCTTTTGACAGGCTGGCGTAAGTTACCAAGGATTTCTTTTTCTCATAGAATCCTAGTAAATCAAGAAAAATATTCTATGTAGAGCAAAGGAAAGAGGAATAATGCTCAACTCCCTGGCAGACATAACAAATGAGCGTTTATATACAAATCACATATGTTCTGTAGCTTGAAGCACAAGCTGAAAATTTATTATAGGAAATGTAGTCTTATTCTGTTGCCTCAACATTACTCATCTGAAGAGTGGGGTTACAACTGTATGGTGATTAAAATGAACTTTAGAATCTGAGAAGCCTGAGCTTAAATCCTGGTTTACCAATTAGAGCTTTCTAATTGTAATTGTAGCTCAGTTTGTTTAACCTATAAAAATAAGTATAAAATGGTATCTGTATTAATGAGTCGAATTGGGTACTAAAGAAGATCTTGAACAGTAAGTACTCAAATGCTGGCCAATGTATACTTACCAAGTATTCCAACAAAATTCTGTGAGCTTTTTCATGTGTTTGGTGTTTTGGGTTCTGAAAATTCTTCTTTGGAGGTATATTGACAGCTTACATGTGGATATTCCCATTAATGTGCAAGCGAAACAACTACTCTAGATTTATTTTTTGGAATCTCTGCACAAATCTTCCTTTGTCCCTTAAGAGTTCTATGTATTATGTATCAGTGACATTTGAAAGAGCAATCTATTGCTGTTCTTTTATTTAAAGCAAGAGGTCTGTGAATTTTAGAGTTTAAGGACCTGCCCAGAGTCACACATCTGGCAGAGCTGACACAGGAAACTGACTCTCAGCTCTTTTTGCTCTGTTCTCTCTCTCATCAAAACCATATTAGCACTATGTAAGAAGTCCAGCTTATATATATATACATATTGTTTTTTCCAGTTTATGTTTTGGTGTCAGCAAAAATGGAATAGAAGAGAAGCAGTTTTTATTGATGTGGTAAGTGAAATTTGAAGAGAACTCAAATTTTAGAATTATCATTTTTTTTTATTTTGGCTAGCCAGCCTTTCCCAGGTTACCTTTAAATATGTCAGGAAGCTAAATATATGTGGATAGTAGGTTTGCCTAGGGGAGATTTAGTTCATTCTAATTGGCCAAACACTTTCAATTTATTTCTTCTAAACAGGTCTTTGATATGAAGAGATTTATAGCTCCGCTTTTTCCGTCTAGAAGATGAATACTGTCTGAGATCAGAAGGGACTTCTTGTAAATCCAAGGTTTCCAGATTGATGGGGGTTTTTTTGTCGTTGTTGTTGTTGTTTTTTCCTGTCTTAACTTATACTGAGCTTTAGCCCTAACCCATTCTGTGTGTTTCAAATTTATTTTGTTTTACTTTATTTTTACATCTCTCTTTGAGCAGCTGACCTGTGTCTTTGTGTCTTTACTAATTAGTGTTAACTGCATATTATCTAAACCAAAGGATTAAGTGGGGAGTCTATTGCTTAATAAATTTGCCAGAAACTGGAGAGGCCAGCTTGTCTCTGTTCACGGAAAGCAGGAGTGTTTTACAATTCATTCTGGGAAAACTTATGAACCCATACAAAAGAACTGCTTGCTGTCTTGGACTTTGGATACCACAAAGGACTATTCAATTAGAGCTTCCATTCAGTCATAACTGAAAACAGTGTTGGGTGAGAATACACTCATTTGCAAATGAGTAGTTGGGTAATAGCCTCTTGATAATCCTTCTTGATCAGTTCTGTATGTGCTCATATTTTTCTTTTTTTCTTTCTTATTTTGCTTTAATTGTAAAGTCTAATTATAATTCAATCCCACACTAATAGAAATCTTTTGAAGAATCCATTTTCTCCCTAAGGGTCTTTACCAACTGGGTTTCCACTGCCTTCTACACCCATTTCATTTTCAACGTTACATCTCCATAGATGCTTATTTATACTTCATCTTCTCTTGAAAAAAGTGGCCTAGAATGTAATGATTATTACCTCCTCTCAAAAACTTTAGTCCTAAACAATGTAATTCAAATGAAGACAGCCATTTGAGTTGTATCAAACTGCTCACCTTTATCTCTACATTACACTCCTACTTACTATAATCATATGTTCCATCGACCCATGAGAACTTGACGAAATGCATTACTCATTCATTCAACACACTAAGCACTTGCTTTGAACATAGCATCATGAATATAAAGATGAATAAAACTTGGTCTATCTAGCGGAGAAGACATGTAGCTAAGGACGGAGACAAAACTAGGGGAATCTGAAAGATTGTAGACATTTGTAATATGCATCATAAGAATTATTGATTTGCATGTATCACCTACTTCTTTGCTAAATATCATCCCTAGCCAAATCTGCATCCCTGCTAAGTAGAATGTGAAAAGTTATTCCTATTCTGATCTCTGACCAATAACAGCACTTATCAGATTGCTAAAGATTTCTACATTAACCCTAGGAAAATCATATCATTAGAAATGTTTTACATTTGCCAAACACTTTGCAAATAATACTTACTTTCCTTTGTAGGACATGAGCAATGATCAATATAAAAGAAGAAGAATATTTAAAGAACTATTAAAATAATTGTAGGCACTGAGTCTTTCATTTGGTGAGACCTAGGGAATTATGGTAACAAGAAATATAATACACTGTCTTATCTTTCTATTTAGTTTTTATTTAGTTTCTTTGGAATTTTGAGTTTTCATATCTCAAGAAAATGCTATCTATGGTAGAGCTTTTCAAACTGTTCCTAGAGGCTGAGTAGGTTCAGGGCTAAAAATAAGTAAAGTTAGGTAAACTTTAGCTGTTTTTGTGAAATTGATACTTGGCTTTACATTTACAATTTTACATAATTTAATGTTTCTGAATTCAATTTCTTTTTCTACTTATTTATAGGAATTCTTACTTTAACCAGTAAGAATGTATATTTGCAAGTAACATCAACAACTATGCCAGAAAATGAATACTTCAAATGCAGCAACTGTTAGGCATAACTTGAATTAAATCTATCTTACAATAATCAAGGTCATTTTAAAGAGAAAACAATTTTACTATGACATTTCAAATTTTCATTCACTTTATTTTTGTCCCCCATTCACTTTATTTTAAAAAATCATATTTACTATAACTCTTAAATCCAAAATCCCAATTCTAGAATATTTTAGCAGGTTTAGATCAAATAGTAATTTGAGAGCATTAGTGATGTATTTTTACAAGCAGATCTTTCTATCAGCTTTTTTCTCTCAAGTCATTTCCTCATTTTGTTCTTGCCCAAAGCCAGATGGTTATCTTTTAGACGGTGGAGGTTGGGAAACAAGGCAATAAGCTTGCTGTAATTTTTGCTAGCCTTTCCCCTTTCTTTGTATTGTCTAACCAAAGACTTTTACTTGTCAGGGATCCAATGAACACAAAGTTTTGCTACATCATATCTTATACAAAGAGTATTTAAACAACTTATATCTTTCAACAGCTTTCAGCATAGCAGAAGATGTCTTTAGTTTATTGTAACTGGTAGGAACAGAAAATTAAATATAGATGAAATTTAATTACTTTCTGAATCCTTTTCAAAAGAAAATCTAGCAAATGGCTTCTGAATTGCTTTGAATTCTTCAAACATTGGTGAACATTAATGATTCATTTTCAACATACAGTTTGTCTAACATGAATAGGAATTTGAAAATTATTTTTAATTTTTCTTACAAAATGGCTGCAAAAATCCCTCTGAATATGATTATATTTAGGACATTTATTGATGACTCTGAGTTGCAAACGATGGACTTGCTCTAACTTAGATATAAGGATTTATTGGTACATCTGATCAAAATAGGCAAGGCCTATCTATTTTGTTAAAGATAATTAGGTCCACAGGCAAAAATTCCTCCCAATTTCACATCAATTTTTATTTCTAAAAGTAGGACAGCAAAGGTTTAATATCATGATTACAGTGGTGTTTATCCAGGTAAATACATATTTCAAAGCAGATCAAATTAATACATGAAATATGTGCAATTAGCTCAGTAGTTCGATTATATTTTAATTATACTTGTGAAAAAAAAGAGAAAAATAGGAAGGTTGCTAAAATCTATATTCCCATATTTTGCCCTCCAAAGAGGTTGAGACATGAATCCTTTAGCCCAAATCCCAGGGATTTTAACTGATCCATTTCCATCAAAATCCATTGCTAGCCCAGCTCTGTAACCAGGAAAATGAGATCTCAGAAAACGGTCACTCCAACTGCATCCACCTGATTAGGAAAACATTTTGCTCTTCCTCCCATAAAAAAGGGAAGGGCTGTTATTATCAGAAGAAATGCTACCTGTGCCCGATGTTGAATCTATTATTTGAAGGGCAAAATATGCAAGGAAAAGTCAACAGCATTAAAGAAAAGTTTTGCTTAGAGGAAGGCTAGCAAAAGTCATAACCTAGTCACTTTTTTTAATATATAAGGATTAAGGACTAATCAGGGTTTTTTTAAATGCTGAGGAGGATGTTTGGGTCTTTGAATTTTGTGGGGGTGTTTTGTGTTTTTTTTATGAAAAGCATTCAACCATTTTTTCAGGGGAAGGCAAATTGTAGAAAAGGAGGTGGTTAGAAAGGAGGGAAAGACTAACATTGACTATGAAAATAAATTCTTCTCAAGATTAGATTTAAAGATTTAATTGTTATTTCTTCATGGTCTCAATAACCTTAAATTAATATTGATATTTAAGCAATAAACAAGTTTTGCTGAGAAATTGAGAAATACAAAGTAGCAGAGCACATAGAAATATAATGCTTTTATGTTTCACTAATTTGATCAATACTAGCAAACTATAGTGACTACTTTGATTGAGGAGGAGTGGAGGGTTAACCGTATATTGTGATACCTTCTGGGTTTTTTCATTCTCTTTTCTTCAGGAAGAATTCTGAGCAAGATTATCTGGGCAAGATTAAAAAGACAAAGGAAAAGATAAGAGAGGACTATTTTTTATAAAACCATTATGAGACAGACCCTTAAAGAGTTTAAGTACATCATTTTATTCAAGGTTGACAACCCTGAGACTTACTATCCCCATTTTGCAAACAGAAACTGAGGCTTAGAGAAATTAATCCAATTACTCAAATGCAGTCAGAACAATATATGTCAGGTCTCTCAAATTTCAAAGCTCAGATTCTTTATTTTTCTATTGAAACTTTTGACCATTTACAAACTTAGCTGAGCAAGGAAAAGAATGCAGCATTTGAGATACTTCCTTAATTCTGCAAATGACTATGGGACAGTCATCCATGACTAGTGATGTGGACACATTCTCAAAAATAAGTCCTCCGTGGATTTCCACTGTGTGAACATCAGAGTGTAATTTGCATAAACCTAAATGACATAGTGCTACTACTAACCTAGGCTACACGGTATTTACTAAGGGGACCACTGTTGTATGTGCAGCTTGTCAGGAGAGAAACTTAGTGGCACAAGATGTAGGCAGTCTCATGATCTCCCTTTTCCTTTTTCTTGTACTTCTGTAGTGGTCACAACCTTCAGTAGGCAAACATCAAAATCATGTGAAGTAGACCTCTTGTAGATTCTCCTTATCCCTGAATTCCTCGATCTCTGATTGTAATGTGGCTTGGTTTGGTTTGGTTTGGTTTGGTTTGGTTTGTGGAAACGAATAAAACCATTTACTAAACATTTCAATATTATAAAGTGAAGAGAAATAATAGTGAGCTTCTACTAGCTACACTACCATCATTGAGTGTTTTATCTAAATGATCACATTTTCTCTGCATAACCCTTGACATAATTATTCAATACTGTTATGTTAAAAACATAAAATCTATACAATTTAATATGACCATGCCATGGGTGGATGGATTCAACTTCACATCTTGCACCAAAGTTCAGATTTGTTCTGTCTAATAAAGAATAACATGTATTCCATATGTGAAAGATTGTATTGTCAGAAAGTTTGATATGTAAATTACCCTGAGACAAGATTTAACGAACTTATAGTAAGATCATGATTTATGCAAATCATTGGTCTGAATTCTTCAATAGAGTATGAAGATGCTCTTCGCCCTTCAGAAACTAATAATCTGTTGAAGAAGGCAGACTGAGATTAATTTGAACAGATGAGGTGGTTACATAGTCTTCAAATGAGAGAACAAATTAACACCAAAGTGTCTACTCTTGATAATCTCTTTTCTTACTGTAAAAACACATATGCATATTTCCACTTTTGTTGTGATTTTTAACATTTTTGAAGTGCTTAACTTTGAAAATAGTTTATTGTCTGAATGATAAGGGCCCAGGTTTAGCAAATATCTTTCTACCATTCATTTTACAATTAAAAAGATTTCCCCATAAAACTTCATAAAATATTGTGAAACTTTTCTTAGTTAAATCTTTTCTCCAAATGTTTTGTCACTTCAGAGAAACCTCTGATTTGGAACTACTAATGTTTCTTTAGTATTATATTAATTTACATATTTTTCTATAATTTTAAACAAAAGCTAAACCCTAAATGAAAACAAAAAAACCAGATCTCAAACAAACAACCTAACCAAAAATGTCTGCTCTATTAGACTTGTGACAAATCTGGTTAGGACCTTTCTGAATTATATAATTGGTTTCAGAATGGAAAAAAAATTTTCATTAATATAAACTACCAAAAATATGTTTATGATCTCCCCCTACTCCAACATGGAAACTAATATAAGCAAATCTAAGCTGGCTTTAGATGGTCCCCATCTTGCTTAGTTTCCTCACACTCAGTACCTCCTTGTCAGTTTGAATCCACAATAAGAGATTTATTCCTGTGCCTTAAGATGTCTTACCCCTTGATAAAATGTAAATCTATCAGAGAAGGTATGTCACGTTGGCCTGGCAGATAAATTTGCAGCCTCTGGCTGTTGTAGTTCATGTGCATCTCAAGGACCCAAGTTCAATACCTGTGGTCCTGGGGATCAACTAAGATGAACAACTAGACACAACAAAAACCTAAATGCTTCTTCCTCCTCTCTGCCTGCTTACTTGACTTCATTCCTGTTTACACCTTTCCTTTAAAAAATATATCTAGATAGATAGATAGAGAGATAATCAGAGAAAATAATATCTTAAACTTTACTAGTTCAATATTTACTAAACCTAAAGACATGCCTGCCCTTTGAAACTGCAGGTGCAGTATTAGATGTACAAACTATAGAAATATATACATATGCTCACAGAACAAAAATGTTCTGACAGAACTATTTGTGATTGCACTGAATGAAAACTTCTTAAGAAATTATCAGATAGAATTTCCAGAGATTAAAAATAGTGACGCATTTCACAATGGAAAACAGCGATGAGAATGAATGAGCAATTACTACATATGGGTGAATTTCATAAACATGTTGAATGGAAGAAGACGGACAAAAGGGAGAATATATTCTACCATTTTCCATATTAAAGTTCAAAGCAGTATTTGATGGGAGAAGGCAGGAATCTAGCTTCTCTTTGCAGAGGTAGGATAATTACTAGAATTGAACAGAGGCCACTTTTGAGAGATTGGTAATGCCCTATTTCCTCATCTGAGTTGTCATTATAAATACATGTTCATTTTTTGGGAAAAAAAATTGAGCCAGATATTTCTGATATGTGTGCTTTATATACATATATATATTCTATCTCAATAAAGAATGTCAGATGAAAAGTAAAAATAAAAACTACAATGTTTTGTCAGTCATAATAATTGGGTAGCAATGAGTTCAATGCTTATTTTTGCTTTTACTAATTGTGTCCCAGAATTAGAATTTCTGAGTATGAGGTCAAAATGCAAAATCACAAGAGAAAAGTGATCCAGAAAAGGAAGGTTAAGGATAGTGGATCGATAAAGGTGTGCCGCTGAGGAGAGAAAATGGGGTCAGTGGTTGATCAAAAGTATTTGTTTCACTGTAATTTTGCTATGATCTCTCTTTCTTTCTTTTTTGATTGCAGTAATGTTGACTTACAGAACAATATAAGTTTTAGATGCACAGGCTCACTCTTCATCAAATATGTGACAACACGCCACACCCACCACCAAGCTTCTAATTATTCCCGGCTACTGTACTTGACTTCCACTTCACTTCAGTAGTTCCGAGAAACTCAGTTCTGTTGTCAATGCCAAAGGGTTTTGTTTCCTTTTGTCTGTTCATTTTCTTTATTTCTTTATAGTACACACATATTACACATATGAGATCATCAGTATTCATCTTTCTCCTTCTGACTTATGTAACTCCACTTAGCATAATCCTCTCTAGATGCATCCATCTTGTCACAAATGGCAGAATTTCATGGTTTTATTTAGTCGAATAGCATTCTTTGTGTATATATAGCCTTAGAACTATTTTTTAATGAGTAAATTTTATTCTAACTGCTGTACTTCTATTTTCCTTACTTCATTTAGTTGAAACTCTACTGTTAGATATTGGAGTTGTTTTTATTTTGCTCCTGTAGAATAATCTACATAGATATGTCTTGCACAAATTCATGACAATTTTCTTTGGGCAAATTTTAGAAGTGGAATTACTGAATCAAGAGTTATGTGCCTTTAAAGTCATTTGATAAGCACTATTAAATTGATCAGGATCATTTTGATCATTCTTCAAGTTTCCCAGAGGGATTCATTTAAGTTTAAAAGAATATTAGAAGTCATAATTGAATTTTCAAGTCCTCTATAGCGAAGAGAAAAAAAAGCTAGCATTTAAAAAAATATAATTATGACATGAAGCATATTATAAAGTAAGAATTCTTAAAGCTGAAGTAGAAATAGTCTCTAGGTGGATTTAAAATAATGAAATCACTGCATTCAATGTGTTCAACTTAACAACAGTCAATACCAATCAATAGATCGTCTATAGTGACATGCCACAAGAAACTCTATTTGATTCTCTCTTGCCCAATACTTTTGTTAATGATTTGACAAAGGATGTCAGCGGATTTAGTTGGGATTGTTTGGAGAGAGAAATCTAAACTTTTGAGAGAGAAAATTCTAAAGAAATCCAGCAGTCTAGAATACCTATATATAATCTTAAAAGTACTCTAAATTTGTAAGATTACATTCTTAAAAGTATCTACCACTGTCCCACTTATCTATTTGTGTTTGACATCAAGTAAGAACTTAGTGACTTAAAAGAACAACCATTGTATTATCTCTCATGGTTTCTGTGGTTCAGGATTAGGGTAGGACTTTCAGTTGGACATTTAGCTCAAAATTTCTCATGGTTGCATTTAGACATTAGCTGGAGCTAGAAGAGTGTAGGGGATGGAATGGAGCTAGAGTAGATGGGAAATGATTTAAGCATCTCTTCATGTAACGTCAAAGTCTTTCTATGTGGTTCCTTTGCATGCTGTAGTTTATACTTCCTTACAGCATGGGGTCCTCAGGGTAGCTGGATTTCTTACTTTGCACTTGAAGGCATCTGTGATGACTTATCTTCAGAAGTCACATAGGGAGAATTCTGCCATAATCTATTTGTTCAAAGCATCACAAAAGCCCACCTAGTTTCAAAAACCTGGTTTGATTCTACCTCTGATGGGAGAAGTGTCCAAGTTGCAACTTAGGAAGGGAATGGGAGATATTATTGCAACCATCTCTGGAAAATGCCATCCGCAACAACCACTTTCAAACTATGACAGCTAAAACTAATCTGCTGAATAGCAGGGGTGCTGTATTGGTGACAGTGGGTTTACATTGTTGCGATGTATAGAAAAACATAAGTAGTCCTATAAAAAAGGAAATAATTCCTTTACAAATGTGACAGTACTTAGTGCAATCTACATATTCATTATGCCCATCTAATTCCAGAGCCTGGAGATTAAAAAGGCAAAGGATAAATAAGACTTGATACTCTTTTACTTCTTTCTTTCTGCTCCCAAGTAGAAAATCAAATAGAGTACCTTTTGGAGAAAATGAAACTTAATCACATATTTTGCTCATGACAAGTGAATCTGAAAAGCAGCAAAGAATTCTTGGCAACCTTTCATATGATGTAGTCAGAGCGATGACAAGTGCTTCCAAAACGAGTGTCTTCATATACTATAAAATAATTCCTTCACGATCCTTCACAAACTTGTACAGAGTCACTATTATAGGCATGAGGTTTATCTGAGGTACCATTATGGCTCATTGAAAATCATCCCAATACCCACGTGAGGATTTGAAATACAGTTGGCATTGGTAAGCTTGATACTCTCTATGGACACTGAAAAAAATATATAAATACATATTATACATATTATATATACATATCATATATATCTCCATATCTACACACACACACACACATATATAATAAATTAAGTTGTTCCTAAATGAAAAATTTGCACAATGCTGGCTCAGAAGGTGCCATGAGGTTCTCATAGCTACTGGGTAGCAAATACACCAAAATAATCTCAGAGGTTCCTTTGGGGGAACTTGCATATTAAAGAAAAAAAAAAAAAAAAAGAAGACAAAGAAGAATTGCTTGATGCAGATTATTTTGGAAAGAGAACAATAGCAAATATTCTTGGGTCTATCGATCTGAAAAGATTCAGCTAACAGATCAAATCAATATCTTGGTTTTATTATTTCATCTTTCTTCATCACACGTCCAACCCTTAAGAAGTACTTTTTTACTTTGCCAAACTTGCTAAGCAGCTCAGTTTTGTAAGCACTTCTAGATTTTTATGGATACAAATGTAAAAAGAAAAAAGAGTTATGTTTCATGAAATTCCATTATTTTTATACTCACACCAAAACCATTAGGGCTTTTACTGATTGAAAAGTAGTTTTATTTTCTTTTTCTTCTATGAATGAAGGGAACTAAGGATTCCCTGAGGATCAAAATATATAAGCATATTGTTTTTTTTCCCCGGGGGTAAAGATGTAAATAAAGCCTAAAAAATTGTACAACTAGAAAGACTCATTTTAGACTGCATATTTCTTAAAACAATGTTGATTAGGTGCTAATATTTTCTGGAGGACATTTATAAAAGTTTAAGTCCTTATTTGGGGTTTGTCTACCTATTGTGTAGTGAGATGCTTTAGAGAAAAGTTCTTTTGAAAACTTGATTTTTTACCACTTCAAACAGCAGTGAATCTTAGCCTTCTTATTGACCAGCATGTCAAAATTAATTCTTAATGTAGACTCCTAAAATAAGCCACTGAACATTCCTAGTGGTCAAAGTGGGAGAATTATGACTTTTTAATGCAGCCATAGCGTTAAGGAATGATTCCTAAGGCATTTTCATTCTGTAACACCTTTTTAAAAAATTAAGAAGAAAAATGACCTGCTTCTAATTCGTTTTCCCAACACTGATATATTTGTCTTAGCAGTGTCTGAATCTAAATTAAGATTAGTCTCTAAAGTACCTTTTGGCAAAGGAAAACTATAATGATTTTATTACTCTTTTACATGAACCAGGAAAGGGAATTTTACAAGCATGAAGAGTTTCTTAAATAGAGCGGGTAATGGAGGAAAAAGAAAGAATGAGACGGTAAAACCAAGATCTGTCCCCCTCGCATTGTTTAGCTTCCTCCGTCCCAAAAGGAAGTCAGACTGTGTGCTCACTTGGTTCATCTCATTTTTCCATTATCCATCCACAGCGCGCGTTTTCAACCAGTCTTCAGTTGGAGTGGTAAAACGAACTCCAGAGTAATGTGAGTGCGAACCAACAAAAGGGGCTATTCTCTCATCACTCCCTGCGTGTCACTCCCATTAATGTCAGCGGGGATTATGTACTCACACGTAGGAAAATGTCTGTTTACAACTGGAGTCAACGCATGGCTCTGCCCGTTACCACCAT
Organism: Solenodon paradoxus; assembly: GCA_004363575.1. NCBI lineage: Eukaryota > Metazoa > Chordata > Mammalia > Eulipotyphla > Solenodontidae > Solenodon > Solenodon paradoxus. The sequence continues at coordinate 96,488 of RJWH01003409.1, read as the reverse complement.
TCCAAGTAACTGAAGATGGAAAGGATTCAGATGGAGTATGTTTGTGCTTCTTCCACAAAAGCATTCTTTTAGAATAGACCACTGATGTTATAAACTTAATTATGTTCCTTTTTCCTATATGCTAAAGTGATACAGCTGCTTCTCAGTATTCGTTTTTCCTCTTCAGTGCCCTACCACCTAAACTTACACACACACACACACACACACACACACACACACACACAGAGGCATAGCAACTGTTCAACTTCTAACTCATGTATATTATTTTTTTAAGGCAAGAAATATAGTTGAGTGATGTTAAACTCAACAGATTGCAAATGGAACTCAAAGTACCTTGTTAAGACAAGATGTTTGCTGTCCACTTAAGCACTTCTTGGTACTTTTTCCAAAATTATATGGGTATAAGTGCTATAGCTTGGGTCACTGCTGTAGAGCTAGCTTTGACCAGTATCACCAGGTTTCTGATTAAACCCTGTTCTGCTTAGGTTCTGGTATTTTCCCCTCACTCTTGCTTTTTCGAAGCAGGTTCTCTCCTCTTGCAACAAAGCAAGCTCTCTGCTCACATAGACGCTGCAAATGTGTAAGCCTGCTGCCAAGATCTCTAACTTATCCTAGAGCAGAAAGGAGGCTGGTGCTATTACCATAATGCTAAATCTGTTGGACCCCATGTATGTTTCAGTTTGTATCCGTGCACCAGTCAATAAAACTAAAATTACACAGTCAGGAGTTGTTTACTTTAAAACTGCTTGCAAAATATCAGGAGACTTTCAAAGCATTAGCAACCAATTTAAGAGAAAATGAGTGGGAGAGGGGTCAGAGGGAAATATTTACTTTGGGAGGTCAATTGAATATTTGAAGAGAGTAACAGGTTTGGCTTCTAGGGTCATGTTAATGTATCTAGTTGTCTACTTGAGCCTAAATAATGAAGTTGTGGAAGCAGAAGGTCGAAAAGTTGTTGTAGATTAGGTCCCCAGCAGGGACCATGCCTTAATGCCGCCTTTTGAACAAAGAAAGGCTGTGTCTTCATGGAAAGTACCGTGAGTTGCTAAGGCAGGTCAAAGCCTGCTGTCCTGGATCCTAAGTCTGGGCAACTTTAACAGAGATCAGGCCGGTTACATTCTCATCAGTAAAGCCGTTTGGGTGACATTTGTCCTACCATCTGTATTGTTTCTAAAGTGTATTGATTCTACAGATGTGACTGGTTCAGGGAAGTGTACAAGCCGGTAGATTTTAGAGGATGAGTAGCACGGGTTTTTGAGTCACACACATACACACACACATTTCAACATTGCTGGCTCTCTGGAAATTGAAGTACAACCCTTAATTATGTTAGTTAATTGCAATTACTGCACTTGAATTATATCCATGATAAATGAGCACTGGCATCTATCAAATTAACTTTTTTTAATAGAAGAATTTGTGTCCTTTAAAGTGATTGTGTTATCTGCAAGAACATTTATGTTATAAAAATAAGGAGGTGGGAAGTGGGGAAGGGTTGTGCTTTTAGTGGTAATTGCTTATGGCAGGCAGAATTCTCACAGATGGACGGCTTCGCTTTTTTCCTTTTATACATCACACTCAGTGAATCGAGTGGTCACAAACCTAATAATGATGAAAATAAACAAAATGTTGTGCTTTCTATTTTAATAGTAACTTAATTATGTGTTTTTAAATGTACCAGTTCCAAAATCTTCTTTTTTCACATTATCCAATTTAAAAGTTCAATTGGGAGTTAAGTACTTTTTCAGCCTCTATCCTCTGATTAAAGTAAACCGAAACTAAAGGTTCATTTAGTTCACAGATTTGGTCTTTAATTTTAAAATCATATTTTCTTGGAAGAATTTTCATTGCTCTTTCTAGGCTGTTTTTTATTGGTGCTTTAGGGGAAACTTCAGGAAGAAATTTAAGATTTTTTTGGATACAGATCTTGCATGTACTAGCTATGAATCTTGAAGGAAAAACAATGTCTCTTTCTTTGGAAACTGACGTTTCTGTTCAAATTTTATATATTATAGAGTTTCAGATAAGTACTGGATTAATTGATGAGATTTTGAGAACTTTTTGGTTAGCAAAATAAAAGCTATTCAAAATTCAAATTTGCATCCATGAGTTTAATGATGGCTAGATTGGATTATGATTTTATGTAAAACAGAAAACAAAAGCTCTAATGACCTCCATCAAATTTCGGTCAATTCCAGGAATTATTTAGGGTTGAATGGAGCAATCTTAAATGCTTTAGTTTTGCCTCAAAAGATGACTCTCAAAGGTGTTTCTGAGATTTTTAGACTTTAGGTCTCATCCTTTCTCAAAAATACTTTAGATTTTGTAACACCAGTTATTGTCTTCGCGTAATACAGAAAAAAAAATCATCAGCAAGCCTGGCTCTGGTATAATCATAATATAAAATATATTTTACATTTAATAAAGGTAAATTATGTGCCGAAAGGTAAGGCAACCTATAATTAATAGTAACTTGGCTTGTGATAGCCAAAACACATCAAAGCAGTCTGTTTCTTATTGACTGATGTGTGTGCTCTGGGCAATCCCCCTCCCCTCACCCCCCATAAGTTGGGATCTTTTAAGTTTAATAGTATAAGATGTCCATGGAAAGGTTTATTTTTTTAATAAAATGTCTGCTTGTCATTACATTTCGTGGGTGCCGAATGATTATTCTAATGGGGTTTTAACATATGAGAGAAGAGAGAAGTGTGAGTGTGTGTGTGTGTGTGTGTGTGTGTGTGTGTGTGTGTGTGACGATTCCCATTCTTCACTTGCAAGATGAACAAGGGCACAGATGCCTTTTATTATCAGAGATTAAGAAAATACACACTTCTCCTGGAAGAAAAACTGTGTGTGTAAATGAAAATTCTCCCCATGCACTCTGCATTTGGCTCTTCTCCTGCCAAAGGGAAGGAAAAATAGGTACACATACAATAGTAAGAAGAAATATACACTCTTTCCTCCTGAGTAGTCTCCCTTGTTAAAATGTTAAGGTAGAGGGTTCCTTGTACTTGAATTGCTCCTGCTTGTTTCTAAAGCACTTCAGAATGATTCATATTAAGAACTTATCGAAAGTTTCAAAAACTAGAAGAAAATTGCATCCCCTCTATGCGAAGTCATATTTTTTATTTTATTTTTTAAAATCCTTTGCCTGCTTTGAAATACTTGCTAAAAGAGATGCAAGAACAAAGTCAGAATTTAGTATAGTTATCTTTTTAAAAATGGAAGTCAACCTAAAATTGTTTGTTTTACTGTTCAAGCTGTAGCTGAGGCTGTTGTTTTGTTCCAGTGTAATCTCACTGCAGCTCCTTCCTGTGGAGAATTGTGTTTACTGAGGATTCCTGCTACCTTTCAAAGGCACGGATTTGATGAGATGTGCCATTGGAGATTTGGGAGGAGTCTCTCAGCTTGCCTGTATTCCCATTTTTAGAAACTCTGTGACTCAGGGTTTGCATAACTAAGAGTAGCACTGGAGTGCTTACCTACCCCAGATCCTTCTTGGCTTCCTGCAAAATCTTCTGCCTCAATTCTGCACAGGCAATTCAATTAATACTGGTATATGTGTACCTACTAGAACACGACAATATTGTCCCTAGATTATGCCCATTCTTTTACTTTCACTTTTTTGCTTTGTGTAACATCAATTTCAGTTTTGCTTTGTTTTTAATAACATGGTCAGTCAAAGGAAGGAATATGGGGTGCATGTTGAAATCTTGCATATAATCTCAGATACAATCATCACGCTGGGTCCTAGACCAATTTGATTTTTTTTCTAGTGTTATTTTCTTCCAGATGATAATCTCTACACTTGTCTAAATAATGCTTTACTGCTTACTGCAAAACTCCAAAAAGCACTGAGAGTGAGGCTATATTTTCTGCGTATCATCACAGAGCAAGGGATTATTGTATACCCATTTTATAGACGAACCATTTGAGGTTTAAATTTACTCGGCCAATGCCCAGGGTGAAATTCACAGTTCATGATTTTGATCTCAGATGAACTTCTCTGCCGTTCAACAAGTAAACTTGCTTTCCTGTTAGTTTACTTATATTAAAGAGCTAGATTATTTGGTGTGACTTCTATCAGTAAAAAGTAGACCTGGGCTCATACTGTTTGATCGTTTCTTGACCTAGTTTTAATTCTCCTCTAGCCCCTGATGTAATTAAAAGCTTCTCTTCCAGTTTGCACTTTAGTTTTTTTATTAATCAAAAAACAGCGTTAGTTAGACATTTACAAGGGCCAAACAGGCCATTGCCAAAACCTCTATCAGTGGATGAAGTGCTGAGCATATGGCTTTTTTTTTTTCTTATTTAATTAAATGTATGGATAGTGAAACCCACATTACTGTCTGCCCTAAAAGATAATGTGTAGCTTAGACTACACTAAACTTTTCTTTTATTTTCTTAAGTGGTGGATTTGGGATTTCTAGACTAACAAAGTAAACATGCCAATAAGACCTCGGGATCACGCCTGCTGAAATCTGACTACTATACCAGAAATGTGCATTTGTACAAATTAACTTTGTTTGCTATGTTGCAGTAATAGAATTTATAAGCTTGTGACATAGAATGTGAATTTCTTTTACATAATGAGGGAGGAAAATTCATGTAATTGCAAATGCTGAAGTGTTAAAGGTTTTCATTTAAAAAAAAAATAATAGCTCTGATTTTTTATAGGAATATAGTCTGGGCTTTCTGATGTCAGTTACAATAGTTTCCAATCATAAAATGGTTTCTTTAACAGAAGGCAAATAATAAAAAAAATTAATAAAATTAAATTAGTTCTGTAGAAAGCTATTTCATTTTAGTCCATCTTGGAAATTAAAATTATCATTAAAAAGTAAATACAAACATTTTCACTTAAATTAAACTTGGGGTGTTGCATAGTTGACTTAAAGATTCTCATTTATAAATCTAATTGCTTGCAACCTTGTGAATCATTTTCCTTTCAGTCTAAAACTTTCCATTGTTAGTCCCGGGCCAATAGTTATTTTTGTATTTTAAAAAATATTTAAGGAAGCAATTAATAAAACTATTTTGGTGATTCCTAAAGAGGCACTGATGTATCCTCTTACATTTAAAATATAATCTAAATAATTTAAAAATACACACTCAAGGTGTCAAGCTTTCCTAGTCTCTAATTCAACACAGAATTATTGCTCTTTGAAATTTTAAACATATAACAAATATATTTAGGTGCAAGAAATGTCCTTAATACAGAAGTTTTACAATATTTCTCTGAGTCTTGAATCTGTTGATTTTAGAAACATACACGAGTGCTGTAAATTTCGTAAGTCCATATCCCTGACAGAGGATGTTACAAATCTAGCAGACCGCTTTGCCTAAAGGTAGCATAAGTGGAGAAAATCATAATTATATTTCACCAACTTGATTTTCTCTGATTAAAAAGGAAAACTTTAAAGTTGAAACAGTGAACATTAAAGGCAGTTTCACACTGCTAGGTTTAAATGAATAATATGGAAATCAGAATTGAAAAATATCTTTGGTAATTCAGGCACATGTAATATTCTTCATATTATTGTAAGACAGTTAAATGAAAGACAGAAGGTAATAGTTGCTAATGTATTTGAGATTCAAATAAATTGCATAGTTGCTATATTCATATTCACATTTTATGCAAAACTAGTTTGAAACAATGTGTAGGTCTTATTTAAATAAAGCTCAATCAAGCACCTTGATCACTATATAGAAATAAAGCAGAGAAAATAATCAGTCATTAAAATGCAGGTTCCTGGGGAGGGGGCACATTTCAGAAGAAAGTCACAGAAGCACCTGATTCTAAAAACGTCAGGCAGGTTTCTTAACTGTCAGAGCCATTTGTTAGCAGGTGGAGGTACAGTTTTTGTAACAGCACTTTCCTATCAATAGCTTCATTATAACGATGAAAATTTCATAAAACATTTCAAAGAAATTTACTAGCATAATCTCTCACTCACTCTGCTAGCCACTATTTTAATCACAATAGATTACATCCTTCTTTACCCATTTCTGCTGTTGGTTCTCCAGCTTTTTAAAAAATTAGTGACTCATTTCTGGGATACCCTGAAACTATTAGTGAGATGGAAAGCATATATATATATATATTTACATATAAAAAGAAGCTTCGCTTGATTGTATATGCTACAGTGATATGAGAACTCATAACAATAAGAGTGTAATAAAATAGCTATGTTTTCATAAAAGTAGACTTGCCTCTCTAGTACATACGACAAAAATTTAAGATCTCCATTTAGCAAAAAATCTGAAAAAAAATTATCTTCATTGTCACTGTACAGTATCTTGCTAAAATGTTTTCTAAATAGTTTAAAATGTACTTTTCTCTACCTAAAATGTTCAGTTATATTAATGCCACCTCTTTAGATTAATGACTTTATTATTTGAAATCTCCACATCAATGTTAGTTTATCCTATTCTAAAAATAAACCTTGAGAGTTTTGTCAATGAGTTTTAACACACCTTCTCCATCATTTGTGCCAGGAAACGGTGTCTTTGACTTAATACTTCGTAATTCATCCAAAACCGTCACCCTTTTCATGTGTGAACGTATTTGACTACCCTTCATTCCTGATTTCTTCTAGTTATCATTTTAGCATTTTGGGAATTTCTATAAAGACTCAGTAAATATCAAGCGTATAGTTAGCTATTGCCTATTTTTTGTGGGGACCAAGTGTGAACTCCTTCCCGCCCATCTTCATTGAATGTATATTATGAAGATTTAAATGTATAAACTGCCTTGCACTTTATGTTCATGCTCTGAAACACAAACATATTCTATAGATAGACCCTGATGATTTAGTGGTGAAAAAACGCAGATATACATTTGAAATTTATATAAGAAACATCAGTTCTGTAGACCTCACTGTACTAAATATTGCTTTCTATATTTTGTGTGTGGGATCTCATGTATTTTGCACAATAACCAAAGATGTTGCAGTTTTTCTCGAGCCTTCTATTTCTTTCCCATCTCATGGCCTCAACAAATTCTTTCTATTAGACTTTCAAAATATTGCTAGCATATGACTGTTGCTTCCCACCTCCACTGCTACCATTCTACCAAAATGTCTCACCTGGAATTTCACAAGTGCTTTCCAACGGATCTGCCTGCTTGTATTTTCTCCACCACCATTCTAAACACCCAGCCAGAGTGATCTTGTCAAAACACAGTCAGATTATATCACTCATTTGCTCACTACCCTTTGTTGGCTGTCCATTTCACTTAGAGTCAAACCACAATTATTTCTCTGCCTTCATACATCCTGCATGAGCATCCCCTCCACTGACTTTCTCAATATACCATGCTATCTCTCAACTCTGTGCCTCTGGTCTTCTCTTTTTATTCCAGATCTTTCCTCAGCTGTCACCTCACCAGTGATTGAAACTGGTCAGAACTTAAGGCTATTTTGCATAACATAGATTTCGCTATACATTTTAACATGTATCAATCATGTGAGTTCTGCCTATCCCAATAGAACATAAAGTACATAAAGGTAGGTTTTGTTGTTTTGTTTTCTTTCAATGTTTCATTTTATAGACAAGAATAGTGCCTGGTACAAGGAAGACAATAAATATTATTTGAATGACTGAATAAACACACCTGTATGAGGTAAGAAATATTATTATTATCTGTATTTTAGCAATAGGTTAAATACAATGTTTGGCGTGATCACATCATTCATCTGAGGTCACATCACTAGGCTTGTCTAACTCTAGAATGGTACTCTTTACCACTGTTCAATATAAGTGGCAAACGGGAATACTGGGCCTGAGACTGAAGCTTTCCCCAGGTTACCATGTTTTTGCCTACACAGCATGTCTCTGTAAGACTTACTCCAGACAAATCAAAACTAGAGTAAAATAACATTCTAGCTGTGACTTAGAGAGAGTAGGCATATTGTACTACACATCTGAGACCATGAGATAAATTAAGAATGATCACATGCATGCTTATAATTTGATATTTAAGAAATAAAATGTTTATTAGCAAATAACCCTGTATTTACGAGCTGGTGACTACAGGGAGATTCCTTTACTTCTCGTTTGCTTCACTTTCCCATATCTGGAATAAGGATCATAATAGATGAGCTGAATACTATTGCTTTAAGCAATGTCCAGCATATTCTAAGCTCTCAATGAGTTCCTCTTAGTATCAACATCATTATAGTTATTGTTGCCATTCTAGGTTAAATAAAAATTAGACTTCCCACTGTTGGTTGGATAGTTCTACATAATCACACTTTTGTCTGACGTTCAACCTCATTTCTTCTTCTTCTGAAATGCTAAACTCCAGTCACCAGCTGAGTGAACTCCCTTCCAGCCGAAAGTTCATCAATTTGCTGTGCCTTCAAGAGTGAAAAACACCATCACTGCCTTTGTACTCTTAAAATCTTAACAAAATGTCACTTGCTCAGGGTGACATCTGTTAATGACTCAAACTGAAGACATTCACATCTCTCTTACCAACCCTCCTCTGTTTACTTTTCTGATTTGACTCTACATATTTGGATTTTCTTAATTTTTTTCATGCTTTTTTAATTGCCTGTCTGCTCTTGGGAAGATTAAATACCAGAAGAACATAACCTTAATTCTCAACTAATCACATCCCCTTAGTACTTAAAGCAGTGTCTACAACATGTATTTTAGGTCTTTGTAAATCGTTGTGGAATGAATCAGTGAGTGAATGAGTGAATGAATGAATAGCATGCCTCATTGAGCTTACAACACATCAATGCTGTAGTATATGAAAACACTTTTGGCACTTAATGGTTTCAGTAGAAGTAAGGGCTCTAAAGGCAGGGACAACCCTTGGGATAAAATGTACATTTTGTTTAACTTCAGGTAGAAATATTGAATCAAACTCTTCAGATATAGCCAATATATTTCCTCATAATATTAAACCGTGATGTTCAAAATAGTACAATTGCAGAACACTGCGAGGCTTGCTTCCCATCTGTCTGGAAGGGTATTATTTTGGTAGATGGCCCATGTTGACAGGACTCGTTTCTCTAATATAGTCAGCATATCATTTGACCCCTAATTACTGAAGAGAATCTGAATCCCGATGCTTTTGAAGTACCTACAGGTAATGTGAATCATTAGAAGCATATGTCATAAAAACTGAAGACATTTTTCAAATCACTTAAATTATAATAATTAATTTAATATGCTTCATATGGTTAACTATATTTTGTTTCAAGCCATATGCTTTCTTACATGAAATGGAGTTCCAGATTTTTCTGTTGCTTTTAAAATACAGTATCCAAACTGGAATTTGTCCAGCATAGCAAGAGTTAACATGCCTACACTAGAGAAACATGTCTTAGTATCTGTAATAAGTATTAAGAATTAAAAATAACTTGCCTCAAAAAAATAAAAAGACCCAGTTTGAGTAATACCATACCCTAAGTCAATTATTTCTATATTGGTGAGTGCTTTTCTGCATCTAGCAGTCTGAGTTTTTTCTTCAAAGACCTGGGCAGCCAACTCTGCTAAGAATACTGAGGTCTTTGCCTGAGATATATTGCTGTAATAGGTTCTTCGCTCTACTCTGCATACATCATTTTTTTTTCCTCCCAAGAAATCCACTTTTCAACAATTTTTTTGGATTTAAGCATTATTTCTTGTCTTTAGACACTTTCAGTGCCTCCCCAGTCTTTCAGAGATGAGTTAGACTCTAAAATTGATCAATGCCTTGGTTTTATATTCTGCATAGTTTACTTTTCAACGTTTACCATTGCAAGCCCATGTAACAGTTAAATCACATCATTGTGGCTTTAATGATGAATCAGATATCAAGGAAAGATTGCTGACAACTTAGACAGTGGCAAATAAAAGATTTCATGACATAAATATAACTTGAAGTGGAAAGATTAATCAACCAGCACTGATTTCTCAGACGTGAAATGTTTTTTTCTTTTAAGAGACTATTTAATTTGTGGATTATCTGGCAAATGGTAAGAAGTAAATTCATTTTAATTTGCTCTCTCTACTGCTTTCAACAACGATTGGGTAACTGGGCTGTGATGGGATGAAATGAAGAAAGACAGCTACTTTGTGACATGATAAGTCATGATTACAAGTATTATTAATTATTTAAATTCTATGGTGTCAGTTCTTTGACTTTTATAGACTTATATGGTGAAAAACAATGACATCATCTTAGGAAACAATTTTTGATAGCAATAGATTGGTTTTAACCCTGACTTAGGACTTTCAGTGACTCTGGCTGGTTTAAGAGAAAAGGCCTCTTTGTTTCAGTTCGCATACTTTGAGTTACTTCACTGGCATAACAACCTGTTCCACTGTCTCTTGTCAAAAAACTGTGCAAAAAGAAAACCCTGATTTTAATCTAGGAAGACTCTGACAACCAGAATTTGCCACCACCTACACAGCTAAATTTTGAAAGGTTCTTATTCCAAACACACGTGAATACTTGCTTTTGGTTTTTTTGGTTTTCACATACAGACAAGTATCTTTGCCACATGTGTAAATCCCAGGGAATCTAGTTGACAGCCTATGATATTCCCAATTCGATGTTTGTAAACCCGAATTAGCTGCAGAAAGAGTGATTTCCAAGGCCAGAGTGGAATGCTATAACCAGCTGCATGGACAGGGCTGGCTAGCTGCTTCTGGACTTGCTTTAACTAATGTCCACTGGAACATGAGAAGAAACATAAATAATTTTTCTTTGTGCAAAGACTACTTCATTACAGACCATCTGTAACTCTAATGATCAACAGCTGTAAGTATGCATCAGCCAAAAGCAGAGAGCGTAATAGAGGTATAGGAAATAGATGAATCGGCAGGTGTTGGAAAGATGCATTATTGCTTACAGTAATAGATGATTTAAATGAGACTAGTCTGGTAAAATGCTTATAGGAAGACTGCTCATAGCACGGCGAAACTCCAGCAACCATTTCTTCGGCATTAAGAATTGGTCCTTGATCCTTAATGTTTTATTCACACTGATAATTCTCGTGAAGTATTTTTTTAAAAAGGCTCTGCTGACTTAATTGGAAATTGACAATGTATAAACATAGACTTTTACTATATTATATGTGCACTTTGGGGGGAAATGTACACTTCTTATCACCTTTGAATTATTCAGTATTACTTTGAAAAATAGTATCTGACCTGTGTTATTCTTAGAGTTTTATTTACTAATTGTTATATGGTTTTTTCTCCTCAGAAAATTAAACAAGTTAGAGGTATAGCTTTTAAAGCTCTGGGTTTTCCCAAATAAAACACAAATTAATAATTTCATGGCATATCTCAGGATACTGAAGAGATCTGCGTCAGCAAATTTAGACTATTACTAAACACTTTCATGACACATTAAGATTTTGCTAAATCTATTTCTACTGTACTAATTGTTTAATTGGAGGAATGAGGTCCAGAATATCAAGTAATAAAAGCATTGTTTCCAATAATTAATTTTAACTCTACAAATGATTCTCTTTTTTGACTTTGGAAGTGTGAGTCTCTCACAGGTTGTCCAACTCATTGGATTTTTTAATAAGATAATCATCTCTATGGACCTTTCAATTGGTAAAATGGTGCACACTCTTAATTACTGTTGGTCAATAAATATTATTGGAGAGTTATTCTATGGATTGCATATTTGGGTTTGTGCAAAACACAAATTCGGTGATATAATTTCAAGTAACTGCTTGAGAGCAGCTATTTAGATACTGTTTTAGGTAGACAGTGTTTGTATTCCGGGAGACTCAGGAGGTAGGATGGAGGAGAGCAGGCAAGAAATCTTTGCTAAACTATGCTCCGTCCATTTTTATTTTGAAAACTGCTGGATGATTTATATGTATGTTTTCTTGTAAAGCCATGATTCATGAACTTCCCTGAAATTGGTAGCTCTAGAAATTTTAGTTACATTAAAGTTACAGCACCTGCATCAAATGTTATAGTCTCTTTGCTGGCGTCTCCTGGGATCTCTTTGTGGCCCTGTGACAGTCTACAGGACGCATGCCACTATGTTTCAGTCTATTGCAAGCACAGCAAGTACTCCAGCCTCCAAAGACACAATGAGAGCAGACTGCATAGTTAACTCTCTTTGCAGTGGTAGTGCCAACTATACCATTCTACAGTGCTCCTCCAAACATATCAGTCTTCTCCTCCTCATTAGAATTGTGTTCTTTTATTAAAACTCTTTTTCTCTTCACTTCTTGTTGCTAACCAAATTTTGCAAAACATCAATGAAGGAGGCACAGGGGACATAAATTAACATATGTTAAAAGCATATCCATTTTCTCCTCCCTGGCACTCTTGTCTATATAACTACGAGGCTCATAACATCTTCCTTGTTTTTGCTATTTAAAAAAAAACAAAAAACAAAAAAGCATTACAATTCGACTGCAAAATATTCTGGTAAAGCCTCTGGTAAAAGTGTACAGTAAATCAGCTCTGCCTTTGCCGAAGTTTTAATTTGCATGCCTGCGTCTCTGGAAACATTCCGGAGTCTTCTAAGATAGCATTCCAGTGCCTGCCTCTGTAAGAGTCCATATGGCAAATGCCTCTGAGATCACAGAACTTTTCTCATTTAAGGCCAAACATACCCCCTTTATGTTTGGAGTTCTCAGTAGGAGCCTAACAAAGATTCTGGAAATTATGGAAAGAATAAGGCAAAGGGGAGTCAAGAGAATGAAGGAAAGTCTATTGGAAGACGAAAACCTCTATGTGCTGATTAAGCAGCACTCACTTAATGCACATCTTGGAACCAGGCTGATTTCTTGCTCTTTGCTTCAGGAAATGAGAATGGAGAGGGCATATATCAGATGATGGAGTTGATTAGGTTAGCAGTTCAATTAAAATTTTTAAATGTTCCCTCTGATACATACTGATTTTTACATTTATTTTACTCCGGGGACACCTCCTTGGAATGTTATTTTAAACCAAAGAGCAGGGTGGAGGTGGGGGCATGTTTAAGAGCATTTGATTTTTTGAGTGGGGCACTTTCAAATGTCACAAGTGTGCACAAAAACCTTTCAAATGTGTGCTTACCCAGTTCAACCCTAAATGTAAAATAAAAGGCATCATGCCTCTGGAAAAATAAGTCACAACATCAATTCGGTCTCTGAAATGCAAAATTACAGCTTTAAATCACATTTAGGACCTTATACTAATGATAAAGGAACTTAAAGGGAATAAAGAAAGGGAAGATATTTTAAGTGAGTCTTTGCCCCTAAAGGATTCCGTGATATCCATTCATTCCACAAGCTTTCGAGTGTTTTCTCTGTGTCTGTCTCTCCACATGTGCTGGAGGCTAAAGAAGCTATTATACCAATAGTGAACCTCTTGAAGAAACCCGTGTCCAGTAGAGGAGACAAATATGTACGAGATGACTGTATAACCAAGAGGGGAGGGCAAGACAGAGAAGGCTAAGGACCTGAATTCCTCTTTTCAAGAACATTACCACTAACCTGATGGGGTGAAGTGTTAAAATAACCACTGAACTGATTCCTAAGGATAGGAGTTAGCCAAGCAAATTGGCCTAGAATTGGAACAGCAAAGAAGAAGGTGCATGAGTAATAGTAGGAGGGTAAGAAAGAGCTTGCAATTTTCTCTTCACCACACATTTTGGATACACAGATAAGATGTAAAGGGGAAGAAGCGGAGGGGTGAATGTTTAAGAGGTGAGTAGGCATAAGCCAGGTGATACAGGGTCTTGAATATTTATTAGAGAGCTTGAATTTTTTTCATTATAAGTCTGGGTTTCCCTGACTTCACTATTTTTGTCAGATTTCTATACCTTCTTAAATATATACTTTTTATTTACTTCGATAGGTTCACTTAAAAAAATCTTTATGTATGTTGCTCTCACAATCTTGAATGGAAAAGGGAGAGACTGGAAGTTTGTTAAATGATAGCAATGAGGAGCAATGCAGTGGGGATACGCCCGGTGGCCTGAGTGTTGGAGGACATTGTCAGCCACGCATTCTGGCCCTGGAATCTGACAGTAAGATCCCCAACCACACAAACCACAGGGCCAATATTTTCAAGGGAAATATTGAATACCCTTTATCTGCTTTCCCCTAGAGTCCAGGCTACAAGGCAACCTAATTCTATTAGCAGAACTGCAGTGTTGGCTTGGTTTCTTATTTGTCTTGTATCTACATGCCTGTTTCCTCAGAAGAAGGAAAAATGGGTACAATTATAGTCCCTTCACAGAATGGATGTAACTATGACTACTTACATGACTATTTAGTCTAAAGAACAAGATAGATTATTTTTATAGTCGATAACTGTGCCTACGCCTGCTCGGTGTGGGCTCCTATTTGCTGTGAAATCCCCCTTTCTGCCATTGGAATATGACTACCATTTCACCTCTGGAGAAATACTCATTTTTCCCTCTTCTTAGGATTCTCATACAAAGCCCCACCCAAGACCTGTTCTCACAGAACTTTTATATGTGCGGGGAATGTTTTCCATCACTCAGAAATACAGGAATGCCCTCACATAATTTTCTGTGAGGTCGCTCTTGAAGAGTTCTTAATGGGAACAAACCCTAGAAAACGGAATGGGTTTTACAGATAGGCACACAGGATGGAAATAAATCGTGTCTGATCCAAAAGATAATATTAGTGGGGCTCTGGGAGGAAAGAGTAGAATGATGAATTCTTCAGACTTCCCTGCCCTCACACCCTACATTTCCTTACCTGTCTCCTTAAGTTTCTCTGCCATGGTTATTCCCACTATCAAATCATATGGCCCAGCGCAGAGAACTGAATAAGAGACCCGCTCATGAAGCAATCCCTTTGGATCTGTGAGTGATTGCCATGCTCTTAGCCACAGCCCTATGGATCTAGTTAAAGGAAAGATCAAAGAATGGGGGGAAGAACAGCAAACTCATCTGATCAGTGTTTCAAAAGATGCTACCAAACAATCTAGGTTCCCAAAAATGATTACTTCTATGCAGATTACTATTGTTGAACTGACTTCCCACCTTTCTCCCCCCAAAATAGTAAATTCCATTGTCTTGATTTTCCCTCTTTTCTTTTCTAACTTCTGATATCAAATACTTTTAAGCCATCCTAGAATTTTCTACTGGAAAGAAACTTGAGCTGATCTATCAATTCATATTGAAATGATTGAATTTATTCTTCCTGAGATTGCTGTTTGAAGCAAAAAATAAATCATTAAAAATAAAATTTTAAAGACATTTCCTTGAAAGGAAAAGTTCAGCCATATTAAACTATCACCATGTGTTCTATCCACAGAGCTAGCTACTTTCCAATAGTTGGTTCACACATAGACCTTCACCTATGTGTGGATAATCCTAAAAAGCATTTTAATTTTCTTTTTCTTTTTCATTTGCTACTTAATTTATGTGAAAATGATGCTGTTAGTTAACAGAATTTTTTTTTCACAGGGTTACATCATGGGAACAATTATGCAAGATTGTAGGCAAATTCTGTCTATTCCTTTTAGCCTGATTCATCTTCATTTATTCTATCTCTTAAAAACATTTCCTCTGATTTCCTCCTAGAAGTTGAATCCCATCACAGCACAGAAAAAGGAAAAAGGAAATCCTTAATCAAACATATTTGCAAATGAAAAATAAAATGGCTGTTTTATTTAATCCTTTTATTTTAAAAAGTGCATATCTGCTCAAAAGTCCTAGAATTGTATTTGAACTGTTGCTACTGAAGATGAGAAAGAGAAAATAGGTTTTCTAAATGGTTTCTTTATCAACCCAGTGTTCCTCAATCATAATGTTAATGTTAAGTGAATCCTCAAACAATTTTATTTCAAAAGTTTCACGTGAGGCATGGCAGGAGCACATTAGGGAGGCGATAGGGTGCCAGCATGAGAATTCACATGGGGGAAAAATAGATTTCATAAATCCCATAGTAGTTCAATTAAATCATGATTTCTGTGAATGGGGTCTAGAACCTATATTGTTATAACTGTTCCTAGGTAGTTCTTATGCCTTTATTCTACTCCAACATACAACTAGAATTCACCACTTCTCACAATTACCCTCTGCTTCTATCGTCACGCTTCCTACATGATTGCAATCATCTTCCAACACGAACCCTAGCTTCCTTCATTTAATTCTTGACAGAGCACTCAGAGTGACACAAATCAGATGATGTGATTCTTCCATGCAACACATTCCACCTGTTTCCTGTCTTACTAAGAGTAATCTCAGTGTCCACGTCCATGCAGGACTTGTGAGAGGCTCTGCAATGCTTGGTTCCTCATTAGCTCTTTAACCTATTCTCCTACTTCCCTCCACAAATTTTATTCAGTAACAGCCATGCTGGCCTCCTTGCTGCTCCTTGGGTTTCTCTCCTCTTTGAGGCCTTTGTATTGACTTTCTTTCTGTTGGGGGGCAGCACTATCCACTAGAACTTTCTGCAGTGATGGAAATTCCCTTTATTTGTGTTGTACAATATGGTATTTACATGGTGTTTCAATACAGTATTCACACGAGACCAGTTGCCATTATATTGGACAACACATTCTCCCTTTTTAGTTTGGATCTTTAATTCATTTTATTTTAATTAAAATTTAAAGTATTTCATAAATAGTTAATGATTAAATAATTATTGCAATCAAGTAAATTAAATTATTAAAATTTAAATTTAACGTCACTAAAATGTTTATGGTACTGCACCTAAAATTCTAGCGCCCTGGTTCCTTAACATTTTCTGTCCCGTCCCCTAGCTTATTTTTTTTTTTAATTGTTATCAGCATTTATTACTTTCTACTATACCACATGTTTATCAATTTTTGATTTGTTGTCTGCCTCATTAGTAGGACATTTTTTTTCTTGCAGTTTTGGGTTTTGTGGTTTTGTATTTATTGCTTGGCCTTCATTCACAATTATATTCCTAGGAACACAGAATAATGCCTGGCAAAGAATAGATTTACCAAAAATATTTGTCATTTGAATGAATATATGACTATTAATACTTTATAAAAGAGTCATGATGGCATTTGTGTTGATAATGATACTTGGTAGAAGTGCTGGGGGAAATGATAGAAGTAGTCAGTGTCTCTAAAATTTCCTTCTCTTCTCAGTGCTGAAATACCCAAATCCAAAGGCCAAAGTATTATAATTCTGAGCACTAGATATTCCTGATAAGTTACTGCACAGATCTGTGCAAAACTCATGTGCAAATGTTGCTTTAGCTGGCAATGCCCTCTTTTTACAACTATTTGTGTGTCAAAAAAACAAAATAACAAAAAAAACAAAAAATACTTTCCATGTTAGAATAAGAAAGGAATCCCCATTATGTACTAAAAAGAAAGAAACATTCAGACACAAAGAAATTACTCCATAATCACTGACTGTCTTAAAATATCAAACTTGCTTTTCAGCTGCAGACACCTGAAGTCTTCTCTCTAGCAGTACTATGTTCCTTTATGTTAGACTGCATAAGAAGATAGAAATCTAATTGTCTAAAACATACTTCTCTTACGAAAGTACATAGAATTTTACTATCCACAATAAAAATTCTAAAAAAACTTCCAAAAGCCAAAAATAATATATAAATTTGTCAAAATAAATCCTTTGGCATTAGTAGCCTTAGCCCTCAGGTGGTAGTTCTAAAAGGAATGGAAAACACTTGTAACAAACTAGAAACTTCATCTGATGTGAGACATTATCTTGCTGAATATTAGGGAGGCGAGCTTAAATCTGATTTTACTTCACTGACTATTGAACGCAGTGCCTTTTTGCTGGTTAGTCTTGGAATTAAGGTGCTCAAAATGTTCTGAAATATGCCCATGATTCTATTAAAATGAGAGGGCAATGATGATGTCTGCATTTTGAACCACTCCCATCCTACCCTGGATAAAAGAAAATATCTGACATACATTATCAAGTGATTTCACCATGATTACCTGCAGGTTAAACACTAGCCTCTGGAGCAGATGGTCAATTGCCAGTCAAATAGAAGGAATTGTTCTCCTTCTTCTCATCATTGAATATGCTTTTGATACTCCTCGTGCCAGCAAATTGCCACAGGTTCAAATAATGTCCTTTGTATCACAGAGAAACTAGGTAATTGAGACTGTCAGACAACCTCTCTTTTCCCATCCTTCCCCTTTGTAATAAAACATTGTTCTGCTTTCATAGGATTGACATTCAAGAATACAGCACCACACAATACCATGATGGGACGCAACAGCTCGCAAATTAAAATCATAGCAATATGTATGATGAAGAATTAGCAACAAAGGAAAGGTCCCAGAGTAGATAATGTCTCTTTTCACCACTGGGCATCCTCTGTCATGAACAAGAATCACCTTTCTAAGATAAAAAATGCACATATATTCAAAAATTAATTCAGATTCTTAGTTTTAAAGTATCGTAAATGTGCACTGTGCACCAGAGTTCTATAGCTGTGTTATTTTGTGCTGAGCCTTATTCGGGGAAACTGAGTATCTACTAAAAATGGAAAATGCTTATAGATGCAATATCATTTATTTCCCGTAGCGAAACTTAAGTATATATTTTCAGATTAAATAGACAGGTGAAATGATGTGAAATAAGTAAAAGAAAAAAGAAAGAGAGAAAGAGAGAGAGAGTTCATTTATGCCACTTACAGTCTATCATCTTTGATAAGTTGGAATCTCAGTTTCTTCATCTTCCTACTTTAGATGATTAATTTAGGGATTAAATGTAAAATAGATAATATAGCTGGTACATTATAGATGTTGAAAAAAATTATGGATATCATTATTATCATTATCATTATTAAATTGTGCAAGCAGCATAATTACCACAAAAATATTTCAAAGGATGAATTCATGAGGTGAGAGGGAAATCCCCATCAAAGTCTGCAGCAGTATGTTTATGTGTAGAGAAATCTTTTTTCTCATGTCTCTCATTGTTCAGAAATTCATTTAATAAATTCAATTTCATCGTTAATTAAACAGTAAAAATCCTCCTATTTTATCAATAGATCCTTAGTTGAAAAAGACTGTCTGAATTATATGTTGGTTTATATAGGATATAGATATACTTTCAAAAAGATTTTATATTAGAGAAATGTCCAACTTAATTTGTCACCATAGTTCCGTCTTTAACACTTTATAAAGCCCTGAGAATCTGAATAACTAGCTTCAACTTATCAAATAACATCTCATAAGAATTATTCGATGAAGAAATGGCTGAGATTTTTATAAACTTTTCTTTGAAATGGGAAGTTCCTTTCTACCAAGATTGAACAAACATCTATCCTGAAAACCACAAGATTTAAATAGAAATTCTGGGCAAACCATTCTTCCTATTTAAGTTTCTGCCTCAAATCATAGCAACTTAACCTTCTCACAAATGACAAATCCTTTTTTCATTGAAACTGTGTAGATTTACACACCTGGAAAAACTTCAGCCAGGGTTTAAGTTCACTTCATTTTTCTGTACTTAGGAGTCGGGAGTAATCATTTATTAGTGGGAAAGTTTCCATGGTATATAGAAGTTGTATTAAATACATACTGTCTCATAACATAATGGGCCCAGGGAAACTTCCCTAGATTTCTTTTGGCTTTTTTTTTTTTTTTTTTTTTTTGCAATTTTCCCCTATTCATTTCTTCACCCAAAACTCGTTCTCTTTAACCTGGATCACTTTTTGGTTTTGCTTTTCCTTTGTGTGAGATATTAAAAAGAGCCTTCTGAGTTCAAAGAAGAAAAAGAAAAAGATGATGAAAAGAAGAAGGGAAGGAAATAGGAAAAGAAGACCAAAACAAGAAGCAAAAATAAAAACTTTTCTTAGTTCTTTCTGTTTATGATTATCTCAGCCTTCAGTGGCTGGTCAGTTAGCATAGAGTCACACATACTAGAAAGTGTTAGTACAAAGATTATGTGACGATTTGTTAGGAGGTGAAGAAAAAAGGACGATTCCCTTTTAACCCAACGGACAAGCAGGACTTCTTCAAATGTAAATCTCCAGCTCTGCCATGAATATGAGGTAGCCATTTTCTTTTAAAGCACATCAGCCCCCTGGAAGCACCATGTCTCTCCATGGTTTTCAGCAAATGATCAAAATGTTTTGCCAGTTTTTCAACCTTTGCATCATATTATACCCTGTAAGCATTTGTACCCCATTCCCCAGGAGTTGGCAGGTCACTCATGGAGCACAGGAAAAGGGTATATTTTCCTTTCCCACTCTATCACAATTTTCTAGGGAAAGACACCAAAATGTCCCTAGTCACCTTTAGTCTTCTACCAAAGGGAAAGAGCTTGGTTAATACCCTGTGATTTCATTGACAATGTGACATAAGAGTTTAGAGTTATACTCAATCTGTCATGAATCCCTGCCACACTCATTGAGATGGCTGCTTAGCAGCCATCTTACTGAAGAATATGCAGAGAAGAGTTGAAGGGAAAGCTGGCAGGGCCCAAACAAAGGATAACTGCAGCTGGGAGTGAAGACCCAGCCATTCCGACTACTGGGCAGCCATTTCTCCTATGTCAACACACAGCCCACAGGGCAGAGGTAATTTTACCATTTTATGACCTACTGTACTTGGCATCTGTTCTGGCACTAGAGGCTGTGTCTATTTTGGGGATCAGTCGTGTATTCCCAGATTGCCATTTTCCTCTGCCTTTCGCTCTGTTAAATATTCTACAGTATATTATCACTTCATTTTACTTCAGTTATTTCCTCTGACAGTGGTGCGGGGCAGTCTGGACGCAAGTCACTTCCTCTCTCAAACTCAATCTGTCTAAATGTCAAAAGGGAAAAAAAAGTAGAACTCTTTAAAATCCCAGCAATCTGGCATTTCTGAGGAAATATTTGATAAGTGTTGCATTTCTGAAGCTCTATTTGCTGGAGGCAGTGGCAGGGAGGGGGTTCACTAGGGGTTGAAAATACTGTTACATTCATGTTAGATTTTTTCTGAAAAGTGGTATTTTGTTCTTAAAAACCCCAGAAACAAGAGCAGAAACTGTGCTTAACTTACATAAAGATTTGTTTGTTTGCTTGCGTGTGTGTGTGTGTGTGTGTGTGTGTGTGGCAGGGCAGTGGGGGGGGGGGGTGAAACTTCTCCCACCCTTTCCTCACAGATCTGTGATGATATTTGACAAATTTGGGCCAGTCACTTGGTCAGCAACTTGATAACATTCACAAAGCTGAGAAATTTTTGTCTTATTACTCTCCCCCACCCTCCTCCCTCCTCCTTTCTCCACCCTCCCTCTTTTGCACCCTCCACCCGCCATTTCCCTCCCTCCTTCTCCATGCCGAAAGATTGTCACATCTAGGGACATAAAAGGACTAATCTCAGAGAAGGCCTTATTGAAGGTTTTGCTCTTTGCCTTTTGGGGCAAGGACTGGCACTCAGTATTTCAGTCTCTTTCAGACCAGCCTGATTAGAGGCTCTCAGGAATCAAAAGGAGAAATGGCACCGCTAGGTCAGAGAAATCAGTGATATCATGCTACTCTGTGGTGGAGGATCTGGGATTTGTGAACTGTTTTACCTAAAGTGCTTCGATTGAGTAACATTCAGGAATGTTCCTCTGCTTGGAGGCAGCAGTGGATCGACTAATAATGCTGAATAACTCACGCACACAGAAACAGGATGTGTCTGTTACACCACAGATTTCATAACTTTCAGAAGTCAGGGTAGCCTTTCTTTCCTTCACTCATCTCGGAATACAAAGGGGGAGGGGTCATGCAGAGCGAAATTCAGCACAGTGAGAAGAGGTGAGGGAAAGAATGTTGGTTAAGAGCCTACACCCTGTGTCAGGCACAAAGCTAGGTGGCAAATACACAATGACTCCTTTAATTTTCAGGCCATCTCTGGGAGGTATTTTTCCCTCCATCTTAAAAAATGGAGAAACTGAGGCTTAGCCAAAACCAACATTTTTCTAAGATTACAACACCAGTAAGGAGCAGAGCCAGAATTCTCTTTACCTCTTTATTACTGAAGTTAAGCACTTTCTATAACTCTAGCCTGGAATCTGTGTTGATTACCTTGTTTATATTACCATATGATTTTCAGGATATTAAATTCGCACCACAATCTATGTGCACATCACACCACAACTACCATCCGAGTTCTAGCTTTTTTCCTTCTTCTACTCCTTCTCTTTCTCCTCTTCCTCCTCCATCTCTTCCTTTTCCTCTGCTTCCTCTTCTCCTTCTCCTCCCCCTCCTCAACCTTCTCTACCTCCTCCTCCACCTCCTTCTCCTTTGTCTCTTCTTCATCGTCCTCCATTTTCTCCTCTTCCTCCTCCTCCATTTCTTCCTCCTCCTCCTCTTCTTGTTCCTCCTCCTCCTCTTCTTGTTCCTCCTCCTCTCCCTCTTACCTCTCCTCCTCCTCCTCCTTCTTCCTTTAGTGACTTCTCCACTTTCTAAGATGTACAGCAGATTTTCAGCCTTCAAAATAATTGCCTGCTCATCCAGCTAGAATGCATGCAAAGCAAAAGAAAAATTCATTCTGGATTAGGAAAATCATCACTAATCTCATTTTCTATAACCCATGGGAAAAAAAATCTTGTTAGCAAAGGAATGTTGGTAGTCTAATAAATATTTTCAATTCATTTATAATTTGATAAATAATACTGTCAACTATTTTTAACCTTTAAGCTATTTAGCACTTAAGAACATTATTATCACTATAGTTGTTGATTCCTAGGCAACAGAGAAGGAAAGAGGCTGTATAAAAATATCAACCAAAATCATATATTAGGTCTCACAAGATTACAACCTTATGTCTAAAACATAAAATTATCCTTTTCTGTATTTCTGTATTGAAATTTGTTGCCATAAAATTACTCAGGATTGCCTGAGTTCAATTCATAGCAGTAATGACCTGATTTTTGATGAGTTATCATCAAATATGTATTTTATATCAATGAAATGTATAAGCCAGGATTTCATAATTTTCAAGTTTGGTAAACTTTTGATAAATAAATCAGGGTCTCTTCCCACCATTCTGATGTGGAGTTTTTTTTTTTTTTTTTTTTTTTTCAGAAAAAATGTCGGTAATTCAATTATCTTCTTGAAAGAAATGGGTTGTCCAATTCTCCTACTTGTGTATGCGCTAGTCCTTGACTTGACAGGACAAGCTTTTTTCCTTAGACCCACATGGCAGAGGTGGGTATTTCAGTTGTCTTTGGCTCTTTTGTCAGTGCCCCTCCTTTGCTGGCTCACCTGTAATCTGCTTGGTTTCTCTTTTATTAGAAGGAGTCTTCATCTAGGTGTTCATGAGTTCATATCTAAACATGAGAATGGTGCAGGCAGATGGCCATGGGAAGATCTGACACTGCTATACCATACATGTACTCTGGAACAATTTTTTTAAATGTGTAATAACAGAAACATTTAGGCCAGCCTGGTTACAACATGAGGGATGAGACAACAAGAATTCACCTTATGTATTTTTTTCCCTAACATTTTGATTAAAGGAGATTTCTTTGAAGGTTAACGTCTAATATCACACCTACATTTTTATTTCGACAAAGACAAAAAAAAAATCGTGAAGAAACAAAAAGACTGGGACTTCTGAACAAATAATTCTAGAAAGCAAATGGTAGTCACAGAGTTCATCGATATCATAAAGTAACACTAAACAAACAAAAAATATTTGACTATAGAATATGGAATTATCACTGATAACATGATATGTTTGGGGTAACCACAGGAGCAGGCCGGGGTCCTAGTCATGGAAACTCATTACAGGCACTCATAGACACATATGCAGTTTTAGTTACCACACATACACATACATGAATATTCTTATGTGTGTGCATGTTTTATTATACAATGTACTATTGCTAAAGAATCTAGGAAAAGAATAGTGATTTTATTTAGGGAGTATTTGTAATCTGAAGATACACGACTCTATCACCTCAAAGGTTAAACTGGATTTAAGTTTTCCTAAATTCATTAGTAAGAATAATAAAGTTATATATCAAATGGCTATCAAAGATGAAACTGCCTTATCTCTAGACCACTTGACCAACAAATAATAGACTATTCCCATTTTCTAGTAGTTTTTCAAGAGTTTTCAAATAAACCAGAGGTGCAGGGCTGTACGAATCTTCTCATATGAAACCTTTATTTTTTCAACTTGCATGTTGAAATGAGAGGACAATATAAAGAGAAATTTATGTTCCTGGTATAAGCCTGATAGATATCATTCCAGTGGTATTTATATTTTATTTCCACCAATCACTCCGAATTCTCTAGAAAAGCCACACTGCATTCATTAAATAGCCTCCAGCAAGGAGAAGAAGAAAAAGGCCATAGTTCTCTATCAGATTTAGAGAATAGGTTTCCTTTCAGGGAAGAAAGAACCTTGAAGTATTTGCCAAGAATGTGAAATTCCTGGTATATCTAGAGTTTAAGTGTCTTCTTGGCATTTGTTTTGTAAAGGGAAAATATTTTAAAAATTTAAAAAAAAAAAATAATAGTACGTATTTCAGGGGAACTCAATTGAGAAACGAAGGAGCCATGGCAATCTATACAACTTAGTATTAGACTTAGGCTTTGCAACTGACCTCAGATGTTCCTGATACCTGGATGAAAGCATTCATGGTTGAAATCAAATTGAGTTCCATTCACTTTATTTATTCACCAGAATCTCCTAGCTACTACAAATTGAACTGTGTGCTGAGGAAATGGAAACACAATCTCTGCTCTCATTAAGATCATACTCGGACAGAAGAGAAAGCAATTCAACAAAACATTATCATTAGAAGAGACAACAGGTCTGAAAAAGGTGCTATGAATGCATTTAGACCTGTGGGATTTGAAGGGATCATTTAAGAACAATTTCATATAGCATGCTAGCATCTCTGAAGGTTCAAGGACAAACGCAGACTGGAAGGGTGTTCCAAACTTGACCAGGAGGAAAGATCAGAAAACTTCAAACCATCTAATGGCACTGGAAAATGGGAGATTTTTCTGGGACAAACAAGAGAAGTTGATCCTGTATAAGAATCAAACCTATTTCTGCATACTCTGGTATGCAGGAGTTTATCCTCAAAGTTGTGAGGGCCTATTGAAGGATTTTAAATAAGGAGTGGCCTGGACAGATCTCTTTTCATCTTCATATGATTGAAGACAAGGTGCTCTGAAGATTGGGGATAATGGTTTGTAAGATGGCATGAGTTCTTCGTGATGGGAACATATTCTCTTCATATCCATTGTTCAAAGCAGATTCACCAAAGAGGTGGAGACCCACACATGGTTTTTGTGTCAGGAGCATTTATTATCAGACAGGAAAAAAAAAGGTCCGCTCAGGAATTATTCTCAGATGTCTGTGGAGGCATCACATTGGCTCTATACTTTTTCAGCATAGTTTGCTGTTCAGCCTCATTGATCATGTATCTTTGACTTTTTTTGGCACCAAAGATCAGTTTCATTTCCTTTGAGTCTTGTATGACTGAGGACAAATAGCTCATCTCTCATGGTATCGGAGTAAATCCGAAAGTCAAAATGAATTTGTAGGAAAAATAAACTTTCAAGTTAAGCTTCTTTTCTCATTAAATTTATCATTCTTTTTTTTTAAATAGAGTGAACATAATAGCTCATCTTTATTATTTTCCTGGGGAAGTAAAGGTGGGACATATCTTAGTTAAAACAGCTTCAGACAAAGGTGTTTTCACTTTGGCGGTCTGCTTGCTATTTCTTTAATAGGACCCTCTCACATTGCTTTCCTTATCACGGCCAGTGTCAGCAAGCATTAATTGCTAATATAAATGAATATATAGAATTTTTTTCGATTATACTTGTTTGTCTAAATCTGTATAGTGGGCTGTTCTGATTCTGAACAGAAGGTGTAATATTAATACTTGCCAAGATTTAAAAAAAACAACAAACTGCTCTTATGGGTCACATGAAAACTAGGTATTTTAAATTTGTGAATTAATCCATTAGGTTGGAATAAGCAGCTGACCTTTCAAAGAGCCCCTTTGCTATAAATAGCACTTCTTTAGTTATGTCTCTTTTCTGTCAAAGAAAGCATGTTCTCTTCATTTTTAAGAAAGCTCCCATAAAGACTCTGCTGACTAAGAACCCTAAGAAAACATTTAAGAAAGTGATTGTGAAGATGTGGATATGTTGAAAGGTAGACAGCTACCTTCCAAAATCCAGATACTCTCAAGAATCATCTTTCTGTTTTACATTCTCATTAGCATCATAATATAAAATATTGGTATCATATTTGCTTCATGCACCAAAAAAACTTTTTTTCTGTTTTCCCTGCCTTTTTTCCTTCTTGGACTCTCTGTCTCACATGTCTACATTACCTCCATTCTCTTCCAGGCTGTCTTCGCTTCCCTTTTGAGCGACTCTTCCCCTTTTCAATCAAATTGTAATGTTGTTGTTCAGCAAGTGAAAACAGCTAGAATTTATAAGACTTCATACTAGGAATTTGGAACATAAAATTCTCATATTAACCCTATCAAATGGGTGTTGCATCTCCCATTTTCTACAAAGAAAATCAAGGTTAGCAATTTTTCCTGTGGTCATAAAAACAGACAGGGTCATCTGATTCCAAAGGGAATACACTTCCATCTCCACCAATCAATCTCTCTGAGTATGATCATTTATACCATAACATGTGTGTGGTCGAGACCTCGTCATTCATTCATAATGTCATATCTGAATTCCTCTGTTTAATGTTGAAAAACCTTTTCTACTTTGCTGCAGTTGAATTCATTAGCCAGTGAGAGAGTGGACCAGGCATTATTCAGGGCACAACAAATGAAAAGGACATTGGATTTGTCTACACATGCAAGTTCATTTGCTATCACACCTGAACTCTTCATATCTGTTTTGGTCCAAACTATATTTTTTCCACTTCACTCATGCCGTGCTCTTTCCCATTCTCAACATTTATTCTCCATACCTGTCCTATAGCATTTTCTTTTATATTTTCAAGTTATATTCTTTCAAGGCCTAATTTATATCTCACCTCTTTCAATAAAGTTTGCCTAATCTTGCCTAGTCTTCAGTGCAACAGTGCCTCATAAACTCCCAGTAGCCTGTCTTTTTAATCTGTTTTTTTTGATACTGCTGGTTAGATTGGAAGTCGCAGTGGACATTAAGAATCAAGGACACTCTTTTCTTTTTACTTCTCACATGGCATCAAACCTGTAGTAATTACTGAGTTAATCATCCTGTCTACCCATTAGCAGTAGGGAGACAAAGGCAATAGGAGACTGGTGGAACATGACTCATTGTCTAGAATTATGGGAACTTTCTCTCTACATTACTGAGTAGAGAGCCCTGTCCAATGTCATGAGTCACAGAATATCACCAAATTAATGCTTCCCCAATATAAGAAAACACAACTTTTAAAATATTAAAATGATTATAAATCATAAGAATAGGTATCATGAATTATGGATCATGTTCCTAGCTGTTAAATTTCCAGACCTGTATAGACCAATAAACATTGTCTTCACCCATGAAGTGAAAACAATTATCTACAGCTATTAAAATCAACATATTCATGTTAAGCATTAAAGTTCTTGAGATATAAGTTATTTTTTAAAATTTCTTAAAATCCTTACTAGAATGTTTTGAATCAAGTGGGTTTTTTTTTAATGATATCCATTAAGATGTCTTCTGAATTAAATAAAACGTATTGTAATAAGATCTAACCTCAACCAGCAATGAATGAGTACCTATTATGGCAAAAACACAAAAAGTTGGTGGAGAGGATGAAACTTGAATAACATGGTTCTTCCTGTCTTCTAGAAATAAAACCCCAATGCCTCCATTCTATTGACATTAGATATTTTGTGGTGAGTTGATACAGAGGTGGAAAGTAGCATGGAGCTTGGATAATTCTTTAGTGAGAAGAGTCTCCACATTCATTCCCATAAAACATTTCATGTAGAAGATTTGAGAAAAGTTTAAGGTGATTAAAATTTTAAGAAACAACTAATAGTAAAATTGTCAGACAGCCTTGTTGTAGATGTAATTACTTTCCTTTCATTCCCTTCTTTTAACATATTGAAATTCTAGTGCTTTTTAAGTGACAGGTTCCTAGATATACGACACCTCCCAACCCCATTGACAAAAAATTCAAGTTGCCAGGTAGGTCAGGGAGCATGGTTTTCAGATTTTCTAATAATACTATCAACTTAAATCTGAGTTCCAAGTAGAGAATGAAGCATCATTCCAATATCCTGCCAGGCTTATTTTTCATAGAATAAGAGAGACAGCAGTCGTATAATTCAGCCTCAGGTGAGACCTTAGATCATACTTACTGCCAGGAATTTCTATGTAGGATATGAGAAGACTAGCAAGATAAGTCCTTCCTCTTTTGTCAACAAGAGCTCCTCATCTGCCTGTGAGGTGTCCTGCATTAAACCGCTGCTATTTTCCATTGCCACTAAAGACACAAATGTCCTTTCCTTGATTCTTTGCACAGTACATTAAACACAGGAGTTTTCTTCTGGTTCTAGACTGTCAGGAACAACGAATTTAATTGACTCTAAAGGGCACCAGAAGTCAGTCTTTCTGTGATTGAATTTTACTGTATTTGCCTGGAAAAGGGGATTATATTCTTTCATGTGGCTGTAAAGTAGATGTTCTGCTTGAGAAGAAGTTTCAGCCATTGCAAAACATGTCTTTCCTTTCCCAGTGGCCCTTCTGCACTCTCCTGTTAAGATTCTGAAATAAGGAAGTTAACAGGCTCAGAGATCCCACTGTTTCCTATTTCTATTTCCAGTAATAGCTCTCAGGGCTACTTTGTCACCAAGACCCACAGAATTGAATGTGATTGCAGCAAAAAGGTACTATGAGTAGAAAATGAATTCCTTATGTTGAAAAGAGAAAAATGTGTGGGTGCATTAAGAATGAGACTGGAGACAATGGTGGACTTTTCAGCAACATATTACAAAGGGATGGCTAAATTGACAAATGATTAGGCAATTGACATAATTTTTTAAAATAATAAAGTTGAATTTTCCAATTTATTATGGCTTTCATGCATTTTCTTTTTAAACTGCTGGTTACAATGTTTACCAAAATTTATATGTGCAATCTATTTCGAGGTGTTTTCTCAGCAACATTTCCTAAAGCAAAATGAACTCCTAAAAAGTTTACATTTTTCCGGAAAATAACAGTCCTTTACTCAACTCTTACCTGATGATTCTCACAAAGGTGTTCAGTTATCTGCAGCTATTCAGTCAAAATTGAAATGGAGATGTCATTTGAGATTTGGGAGGTTAGGAACCTAATTACTTCAGAACAAACTTTGAAAATTTGGACAATTACCTATCACAGTGTGTTTTATATTTTAGTCTATAACATATACCTAGGGTACTTTGTTCCAATTTTTTTGCCATAACCAATCTTTTCAAAATTTGAGAAGCAGATGGTGCATTTGCATGCTAAACAATGGATAGATTAGACATTTTGTTTGTAAAATAAATAATTACATATTTAAAAAATTACCAGATGAAATTTCTTAAAGTATCCATGAAGTATAATAAGTGTATATTGCATATATAAATAGCTTTATTCAATATGTATATATGTAATGTATACAATAAAGCCCAGCTTTTAATAATGAATTCATTTCCTATAATTATGGCAAAACATAACAAAATTTGCCATTTTGCCATTTTAAAATACGAGACTGTGATATTAAATCCATTCACATTATTACTCAACTATCACTACTTTCTACCTCCAGAATTGATTTCATCTTCCCAAACTGAAATCATGTACCCTTCAAACCATAATTCCTCCCCTCTCATGTCTCTTAACTCCTGACAGACTTTCTGTTTCTGTGAATTCAATGATTCTAGGTGCCTTATAAAAGTAGACTCAAACAGTGTCTGTCCCTTGTGACTGGTTTATATAGCACAATCTCTGTCAGCTTCATCTATGCTATCACACATAAGTAGTCACTTCCTTTTCAAGGCTGAATAATATTCTGCTGAATATGTACACCATTTTTTGTTTATCCACTCATCTATTGATGAATCCTTGGGTTGCTTCTACCTTTTGGCCTTTGTGAATTATGCTACAATGAACTCAGGTATACAAATATCTTTTTGAGTCCCAGTTTTCCATTTTGGAGGTATGTAGCCATAAGTGAAATGAATGATTATATGATTACATGGAAATTCTACTTTTAATTAGCTGAAGAATCACCATTTTGCTTTCCATAGAAATTGAACTACCTTATGTTCCCAACAGCAGTGCATGGAGTTTCCAGTGTCTTCACACTCTCATTGACACTTGTTATTTTCTATTTTGTTTTGTTTTTATAAAAATCATTTGAATGAGTATGAGGTGGTATCTCATTGTGGTTTTGATTTGCATTTCTCTAGGAATTAATGATACTGAACAACTTTTTTATGTGCCTTTTGCCCAATTGTATATCTCCTTTGGAGAAATAGCTATTCACATCCTTGACTCATTTTTTTCTAAATCAGGTCTGTTTCTGTGTTGTTGCATTATAGAAAAAGGGATGCATTTTTAATTACATAATGTGTATTTGAATAAGTCGAATGCATGATATGATTCTGCCATAATACATTCTGGGAAATTTCTGATACAGGAAAACTTGAGCTATACTAAATCATAATTTATCATTAAAAAGCCAATGTTTTGACATGCTAGATGTTATCAATAGTAGAGAAGATACAATGGGGAAAAAAGATATTTAAATAGAAGAGGTGCCAGGCAGAAACCACTGGATTGCTCATTCAGGCAAATTTTGCCAATTGTTCTGTTGGTTTTAATGGGTATGTTACAAATTTAGGAAGTGAGTGACTCATTTTTCCATTCTGGATGGTTATATTACAAAAGATATTGCGTGCTCTTACCTACTTATCAACAGTAAGCACCCAAACATAATAGATGAGCTTGGTGAGTGTGCTTCTAGCCGTCAAATGAGGCTGACTTCTCAGTTGCTAGGCTGTGCAAAAACAACCCCAAATTGTCTTCACAGAGCAGATAACTGTGATCTCTACTGTTCTGGCTCCACTTCTGAAATCCTTTCTCTAGTTAGAATGTACTGCCAAACTCTTGTAGGTAAAACCTACAAGAGATTCCTATTTCCTAGCTGTGTCCTACTCACCTTTGTCTGGCCCCAATTTGCCTTATTAACATGTTTCTTCTGCCCACCCTGCCCAGGCCCTATTACTTCACAGCCATAGAGCGGGGCTTGCGCACCCTGCGGCATCCATCTTGAACACGTGACCTAAGTCACGGGGACCTGTTGCAGCAGGCACTTTTGGGAACTGGGCTGTGTTCCAAGGACTGGTTGTAAAGGCTCCTTCTTTCTGTTAAAGATGAAATGAGGCTTCAGGATGATACTGATGAAATTGTTTAGAAAGTTGGATGTGGTGCCTCTGTAGTAGGCCTAGGTCCCACCATCATTAGGATTGGAAGTACTTGCCTTTCAAGTCTGGGCGGATGCACATTTGCAGGGATGCCCTAAGGACTTTCTACTTTAAACACATGCAGGGTAAATCCCATTTTGAAAGAGTTTGTTTATTTTGCCAACACCGTGAGGGTTCTTCACTGAGGCACAGATTTTTTTTTTTTTTTTTTTAACCACATGGAAATCCTGTGAGTTTTTTCATACTTCTCTTTACAGTATTTGAGCACTATCCATCACGCTTTCTTTATTCAACACACAGTTCTTCAGCACTTAATGTAACAGAAACTGAGCTAGTGAATAGGAAGCAGTATATTATGGTGGATATGTGTATGTGCTTTGGAGTTATATGCTTGCATTGAATCCATATACTTGCATTGAATCCCAGCTCTACGACTCATTAGTGGAAACTAGGGCACGTGTCTTGACCCCATTAATATTAGTTTACCTCGTTTGAAAAGTTGTGAGTACACTTCATAAGATAGCTTAACCTAGCTAAGATTACCTGATATGTAAAAAGTACTTTGTGTAATCGGTGGCGCAGAGTAGAAATACAACAAGTATTTGAAATTTTATGATTTCTGTTCTTGAATTGAGAGGTGTAATAATAGATTTCCACCCTTAAGTAATGTATCAGCTGGTATGGAGACAGGCATATAACTAATTGTGAAACAATATTAGGACTTAAGGAAGTTACTGAGAAAGAAAGGGGAGAAGAAGAAGCTAATGAATTCTGCCTAGAGCAGAGAGTATGGATGTACTTGTGGATGGCATCTCAAAAGAAGTTTAACTTGCACTGAAAGTGAACAAATGAAAAAGATTTTACTGAATCTTTTAACACAAATATTTTTGTATAATGTATTTCTCAAAATATCCCTTTGGCCTACAATATCCTCTCCTTTCCATTCCGAAGTCCAAATTTATCAATCCTCTAATTTTCCGAGACCCTGCTCAAATGTCAAATCTTCCTTGATTCCTTCTCTGATGAGTGAATACATTATATATTACTTGAAAGTATACTTGTATGTGGAGGCCTGAAAATAATTTTTCTTATGCAGAAATTTATTTTGGCATGAGAATTGCTGTAAGGAATATAACCTGTATTAACATGAGTGCCATCAATCATTCACTGAGATGAGTATGATAAACATTTCCATTTTTGATCCAATTAAAGCTAGTGGAGCTAGAAAAAAAACCATATGGACTCCTTTTCTTTTTTAAGTGGTATAAATTTTCAAGGCATAACTACCCGACTGATTCAGAGACAATAATATGCCAGTAGAGTTTGGATGTAATCTGCTGATATAACATAAAGGTCTTAGAACAATAAACAAAACCCATAATAAAGGGAACTGATGGCATCTGGATAATTAGATCCATCAGTACATTTAGTAACCAAATGAAAGAAAGCCATCCCCAGCAAGCTAGAGGCATATTGCCTGTCCCTTTTTGCTAAATAGCTTTACTAGATAATATTCAGTGATAATGAAAATAATCAGTAAAGTTTATGGTGCAAATAACCAAGGCAAATTATACCTATAATAATTCCAGAAAAATAAAACCCAGAAGGCAGTACACAACATAGACGTGAATTTTATCTCCCACAGAGTCTCACCCAAATCCTACTATTGAGAGTCTAAATATCAGTTGTAACAGAAAGGACTGTCATTCAGATAGGAAATGATAAACATGCACCACAAAAAGTTTTAGCAAAAAACAAAAAAAAACATGAGAATATGCTATATCTAATGTTTGACAGTAAAGAGGAAGACATGAAAGGATATGGAGAGTGAACTGCGGGGTAAAAGTAGACAGAAAATGCAGAGCTGACATTTTTACATTGCAAATGGATAATGAATGACAGGTTGAATTTAACAAACAGGCTCTTTGACATATACACATAGTCTCTTAATATACTTTGGCCCATCTAATATCATTTTTTATTTATTTTTTAAAGGAAAGGTACAGGCAGGAATGAAGGCTGGAAGGTTGGAAGAGAGAGAGAGAGGAGGGGAGAGCATTTTTTTTTTAAATTTATTTGCTCATTTCTTGCTCCCCCTGAGCCAGGTCATGAATCCTGCTCCCTGTACTTTATGTGATCCACTCCCAGACACTGACTTAACACCTGAGCCCCCAGGATGCACCTATAATTTTTAATTAGAACATTTCACATGAAAATTCACATTCCCCCTTCCATTATAAAATTGGAAGCCTTGGAACTCCTTGTGAAAATGTGTGTTTTGTTCTCACCCACCCTCATCTTCTTTAAATCTTCACTCCTAAGTCTTTACAAATCATCTAGCGGTTTTTCCTGTCCATTCCAGGATTGTACCCTACTTGCTCCCTGTCACTCTTTTGTGTTTTGTCTTTCTTTACAGCACATATAAGCTTAAATATGGTACTTCATTTAGTCATTTTGAAAGCTCTGGGTAGGCATGAACTTTTTCTGTTTGTTTGTTCATTGTCTATTCATTTTTTTCTATGAATTTAGCAAGTATTTATTAAATAACTGTAATAACACTGGACCTATATATCTGCATTTAATAAATGACAATCTAAATAGTAGTTGCCATTACTGGCAGGTCCATACACTTCAGCTTACTACCATCAGCCTCCAATCTCATGCCTTAGACCTCTCTTTCTCAGAACATAGTTTAAAACCATCATTCTAATTCTTACTGCATAGAAGCCCTACGAGAATAAATGAATATACAAGAAATTTATAATATAAAATATGAAAGACACTGTGTTAATGCTTTAAAATACATCATACCTCAATATCTGTTTTACAAAAAGACAATGGAGGGCTATTGGGTGAAATCAATTGCCTAACCAAGGAGAACACCTGAGATTTTCACCATGATTTATCTGATCCCAAAGCTGTGCTCTTAACCTCTTGAGTTTTATAATTTATTAAGACAAAGTAGCAATATTTTTATCTGTGGCAAAAGATAGATTGAATTTCTATAGGAAACCAAGGTGTTATCTATCCCAAATCTACAAAAAACAAAGAAACTGGCTCTAGCAGAGAGGGAAAAAGAAGTGTTTCTGGAAATTACTCAAATATCCCTTCACAAAATCAGAAATAATGAGTTGAAGGGTAGAACAAAAACACTGAGCATGTTCTCTGGGGACATGAGCAGTCAGTGTTAACACCTATAGATTCTTCTACATTAAATGCAAACCCTCTGACCAGCTCCAGTTCCATGCCACGCAAATCACAGAGATCTGGCATAATTTGTATTTCTTAGCCTCACCATGTGAGGAAACTACAGCTATGATCTGATCGGTGCTCTCACCAGATAAACAGATTAAGTTATATGTTGCCTCTCTGCTTACTCTTTATGAGTTATGTGACTTTGGACCTATCTCTTCAGTTTTTGCTCCTGTTGGACATAAACTTTGCCGTGGGAAAATGCAGGTTCCTTATGTGCCTCTTCAGTTGCAAAGTCAGACAGCCATAGACAACACTACACCCTTATCCCACAACCCCATCATACTATTTTCAGCTCCTGTACATACTGGCTTTCCACAACCCAACCCCAGGTGACATAGTTTTAATTATCCACAGGACAATGTTAGGCTACTTTCTCTTTTCATTTAAAAATGGCACAAGACATTATGAACCAGAACCAACAAACAAAACTATCAACATCCCCAATATTAGTTTGTTGTATTGCTGCCATCATTAAAAAAAGCTTGGCTCAAGCACACTGAGATATAATAAACAGATATTCAGAGAAAATAGCCACCACTCACTTTCCCATGTTTCCTCTCCATTTCCTTCAACAAGACCCAAGTTGAGAACTACCTCTTCCCTGTTACTTTCTTGTTTGACCATCGAACCACACAAATCCATCTCAGTTTCTTATTCTCCTCTTGTAGGAAGGAATTATTCATATCTCTGCACACACATGCATGATGTCTGTGATAAAATTAAGAAACCTTGTTGGTGATTTCTATTTGTTTATTTGGTTATAAGATTGATTGGTTGGAAGGTAGTGTGTGAGGTTCTTTTTGTTTTTAACTTCTTGTATCATATATTTTTCAAATGTCTCAAGCACTAGGATGAGGTGTAAGTTTGTGGTTTTAGTTACACAAGTCTGATGAGATACAGAATTTTTTTTTGTTATTTGGCAATTCAGGTCCTGGCATGAAATGCCCCAGGGCTGAGCTAGAGGAAGCCTAGCATGATGGAACCTGTGATTCCAGACAGTCCAGCTAGAAAGGATGTCCACAATACGGTATTTTATGAAAACAAGTGGCACATTTCAGGTGGTACTAAGAAGCGAAGATACTTGAAGTTTTAGAAAACTTGCACTTCTTTTGGAAACCGCAAACAGAAGATATATAAGTCCAATTGTCCTGATTTTAATATGAAAAATAAAAAGAGAAGGAGAAGGAATTTACTTTGATTTCTAACCAAAATGATGAGCTACTTGGTTGGATGGCACAAAACATGTCATGTTTAGATCAAATAAAAAATGCCCACTTATTAGAGAAAACTAAACTATTATACAAAGAATTCAGAGGTAAAATGAGAATCGAGTGTTAATAGCCACATGATGAATATAGGGCAGAGTGAAAGATGTCCTTCAACCGCCATGGTATGGGATGTTCATTAACTGGTGAAGGAGCGAATTGATTTTGATATGTCCCTTTTTTTTTCTTGAGATGAATAGGAAAAATGACTGCTTTCCAACAGAAATATTTTTATATGCAGTCTAAATAGGCCTCCTCATAAAAATTTTCCTAAATTCTGGAGCGTCTGAGCCCTGACTGTGTTTGAAGATAGCCGCTGAGTTCAGAATTTGTTTTCTGGCCCCTCGCTCGGCTGTCCTACACTGAGATCATGAGGTGCATTGCTTGTTGGAAAGGAAAAGTAAATATTGGGTTACTCTAGCTGAGGTCATAGTTTCTCCTTGTCTAGACAGTACTAGTAACCCATGCCTTCTAGACCTGTTGTGCTTTCCATGGATTTATAAATGGATGAATTGCTTTGTATTTGGTTGCATAAAATGACCTGCACTTCCAGACAAATTTCAAAATCGTATTTTAGATTTCTTCGATAAGTCTCTGCTCAAGCTATTTTTCTCTCCATCAGTAAAATGCAGAACAAGTGATTCTACAACAGAAATTGGTGGACAATCGGATGGCTATTTTCCGTATTTTCAAGCTTATCAGACAAATGTTTGCCTTTTGTAACTTAGCTATATTTTGAGACCATCAGTGCTGTGTCTTTCTTCAACCATTTTGAGTTTCAATGAAAAAGAGAGGGAGAGAAATGTCTACTAAAAATAGCATGAGAAAATTATTGCTGGCCGTAGAATGAAAACGTGGAAATTGTTCTCTCCTTTAACTCTTTTTTCCCTCTCCTTATAGATGGATCATTTTGCTTCCGTTCTTATATTGCCTTACTATGTCACAATATATGAGAAAAGTGAAGTATGAGAAAAGACACGCTCATACACATATGTTTTTAAAGATAGTCCAGGGAAATAAGTCTTTATGCCTTGGCATACACATTCCTACAAACTGTACGACCTGCAGATTCTAAGTGGTTACTTTCTTAAATTTGTCAAATAATCATGAATAATCTATATATGCACTTCTGCAAACAAAATATAGTTTATTACCTGTTATGCCAATGTCCAAATAAAATTTAGGGTCTATATATGTACATGCTAGAGAAAACAACGTGTTCTTAAAAATATCCTATAGACCTCTGTAAATGTTGCAGGACCCAATGTATTATTTGATCTTCTTTTTTTCTATTCTAAGCATGGAATATTCCATAATTTCTAAATCTTCAGTTGATCCATATTCTCTTCTTGGAAGAAGCACATAATAATATATAATAATATATTCTTTGAAATATGATTGCTACTGATGTATCAGTTATTTGTTACTAAATTGAAAATAAAATATTAGGAGCCTGCAACAAAAACATAAATAGAAGAATTTATTCTTTATAATTGCTTTAAAAAACTGTACTTACCTTTCTCTACAGCTCATTGTTCTCAGTAGAAATGTCTTACCAATGATTTTGCTTTGCTAGTTTTGCTTTGGAAGAATAGGAAAAAATACCCACATGCTACCAGAGAGAGCATCAAATAGCAATTTTATCAAATTTGTGTATTATTATATTAATTGAATATTAATACAGTAAATGTTAACTTTGCCTGAGTATCAGGAGACCCAAGACCTAAAAGTGAAAATATTTCAAATTGTCTCTCTTTATGATTTGTGCAGTGATTTTTGCTTTCTTGAAAGAACAAGGATTTTATTGAGAATCTATGTCATTCACTCTCTTCATGTGCATTTTTCTCTTGCTGGAAATGTATCCCTGCTTTCTTTTCTTAGCCCTTGTTTACTTGTCCTTTAGTTTGTCATCTTAAGAAGCATTCCCATACCCTGCTAATTTTTATTAAAGAACCTCAAGTCTTCCTATGACATTTTGTATTTAATTCAATTACAGTACTGGTGGTACTTTATAACCATGAGTTATTTCTATGTCTCCTTCACTTGAATTTCCAAAAAACAGACTTCCAGCTAAATAATACATGACTGACCAGTTGATCAATAAATGTGAATTAATTAATCAATTAATAAGTATTAAACACATGCTTTGAAATTATTATTGTAAAAATGTTTTCTCATTGTTGTACAAAAATAAATTACAGTTTAAACAAAGGAATGCTTTTTTTTTGGATACTAGAACTGCAATATAAATGTAAAAGTCAGGAAAAATTATGCTTTTTCTTAGTAGCTGAATTTGTCTCGAAATAATAACCTATTTTTTTATTTTAGTACCTGCATGGGTTAAGAAGTAAAACCCTAAGAGAAAATTGAGCAACAATACTTATTGAGTTTCAAGGTATCAAGTTCAGGTAAATGCAGAATATTTGCCGTTCTAACTTACATTAGGCACTGAAAATTGGAACAAACACTGAATTACTTCAGAATTAGGAAGGCTTTCATAGCCTGTGAATAAATTACAAAGAAGTAAAGAAGAAGAAAGAAGAGTGTTTTTACATGCACAAAAGGAATTTGGGAGGAAGAACAGAAATATCTATTAGAGTACTTATTTACATGGCATGTTGCAGTATCTTTGCTTTTTCTTCCCATGATATCTTTAGCAAAATCTTTATTACTTATGAGACTATTGTGGACTAAGATTTATATTTTGAGGGGGGAAATGGAATCATTAATATAGTTTGCAATTGATTTGCAAGCCTATATTATACAAGATCACTGTGATTGCCCTGGTCAATCAAAGAAGCATGTTTACTGGCCTTGTGGAAGCATGATTATGATTTAAATTCTAAAGAATAAGCAAAATAACAAAATATGAGCAGATTAAATTGTAAGAAAAAATACGTAAGAAAAAATACACAGAGAAAATATTTCTAATACAGGGTTAATTCATTCGTATTTCCTAATACAGGGTTAATTCACTCGTAAGAGCTCATAAAAATTCATAAGAAAACATCAGGACACTAATTTGGTTAAAAAAAAGATGAAGAGACAGTTGATAACTAGTAAACAAACATATGGGGAAAACTCAAATCCACTAGTTATTAAAAGAATATTAATTGAAAAAAAGTTACCCTTTCATATCACTAAGGTAACAAAATTTTAGAGTAATATTATAAACTTACATGAATACAGACGTTTGCAAAGTAGTATGTATTCAATCTTTGTTATTAGAAATTTAAATTTAACTCATTCAGGGTAAAGAAAATGTTACTTGAAGTTTCAAAAGTCATAAATATGTTCTTACTCTTTAACCTAACATTCCTGGAGTTTGTAACAAGGAAATAATCCAAAAATCAGAAAAATGTCATTATCGATAAAGTTGTTTATAACAGAGCAAATTAAAATTTGATTTTTGAGGGCAGTAATACTTCAAAAGCTTTAAAGTTTTACTTTATATTATTCTAGTGCTATATCAGAATTTTAAAAGAGAATCAGCTATTTTTTAAATTACATTTTTAAACACGATTCTTTATTTTCCTGGTATCGAAAATAATCAAGATCATTATTTCATTTTGTTGCCCAAATATAGCTCAAAATAGAGAGAATAAATATTATGTCAATTAAAATTTAGTTTATAGCTATACTTTGTTTTCAAGATTGTCCTGCTAAAATATATGAATTGCTACTTCTTGAGTTTAAATTATGTATAGTATTATTCTGCTTTCAAATAAAACGAGATTGATTTTGTAGTATAATATTGGTACATTGCATTCATTTAGATTTCCAGTAATAATATTATACAAGCCTTATTGTTAATAATCTATTTTATGGTAAAAGTATAACAGTCACTGTATTTATTTTAGAAAGAGTAGGAAGAAAATTATAAAATCATCCTCTTTCCACCCAAATAAAACCACTATTAATATTTTGATCTCCATTCTATATCTGTGAACAAAAATGGAATCAAAAATTCACAAAAAATATTTTGTGAAATTTCTTAGCTTAATGTAGCATGATACATTATAAATATTCTGCTACTTCATAATTTTTAAGCCCTGTATTATATTTAAAATTTCCTTATTTAATTTAATAGCAAGTGGTGAATTAGATTTGTTCTTAGAGGAGGAACAAAATAGGAAAGGTCATGCAAATACCTCATGAAGAAAGAGAAATGATAATACTGAAAAATGTTTTAATAAACAACACTTCTGTGTACACAATTCTTTATAAGTCTGTTTTATGGAGCAGATGTCAAATGTTTTTGCTTCATTTTGATTTTTACCATAGCTCAAAAGTCAATATTCTGCTGTCAGATGTGAGTTTACATGTGAAGAATAGGAAAGAAACTTAACTAGGAAGCATTGCGCTCAGGGAATTGAATTTGCATCTAATTCACTAAGCATACATGTTTACATGACCTTTAGAAAAAGGAATTAAACCAGTTTTTTACTAGCTCTAGGCAATCCACGTTAAAGAGGCGATTGAATCAAGAATCTAAAATACTCCTTATAAGATAGCCAGGCTAAGAGAAAATTACTTTAATTCAAATATATTTCACTATTAAAATCATAGTGACATTAACATGACATATTTACTCTAATAAGAAACTGGAGGTGGACTTTTAGTTCTAGCTGTGTTAAATGAACCGTAGTGTATTTTACTGAACACCAAGACAATCTTACCTTTCCCCCCCAAATTTAAATGCAATGCTGTAAAACTCATTTCAAAGCATCCTGAGTTTCTTTTAGCATTATCTTGAATCAGTTCCATATGTGAAATGAATGATAATGCCTACTATAAAACTGACATAAAATCAGGGTTAGGAGCCATTTTCATCATTATATATCTATATGATCATAAACAAGTGACTTAAGAAAGAGACTTCTTTTTATCATCTGTAAATAAAATATTGGACTACATAATTTTCAAGAATACATCTAGCTCTAATGCTGTAGTATTCTGGTCCATATGACTCAACCTTCTGAAAAGATATTAAAATGGTATCAATATATTACAACAGACTTGTTGCCTATTACAGCCTCAAGGAATAAAATAGCTAAATTTCATCTTGTTCTCAGGTTTTCATACCAACCCTGCGGCACATATGACTCAATATTTACTGAATGAATTGAATGAATATATGAGTAAACTGCTATAAATATATATGTAAGGCAAGAAGATTAGATTAGTATGCTAATACAGCATTATTGCCAGGGTTATATAAGGCCTGGTGATAGTGAGCTGACTAGCAGTTCTGTTTTCTTTATTATATATTTAACCTTCAGTCTGAGTCTATAAATATTCTAACTTTAAAGGAAAGGCAGTATGAAAAGGAGATATCAAGAGTCTACCACATGAGATGGGAATATTCTAGCTATTAAAAATTATTCCAGTATTTGTTTTTTCAACAGAAATCTTACCTGAAGCTAATACAATGCTGTAAATCAATATTGTTTCAGTTTAAAAAAACCGACACATGTAAAACCCTACCTTAATTTTCTTTATACACATAACTGAGAAAT
Source organism: Solenodon paradoxus (assembly GCA_004363575.1). Classification (NCBI taxonomy): domain Eukaryota; kingdom Metazoa; phylum Chordata; class Mammalia; order Eulipotyphla; family Solenodontidae; genus Solenodon; species Solenodon paradoxus. The sequence goes on along the minus strand of RJWH01003409.1, from coordinate 55,146 downwards.
CATTTTTCTTGAGAAAAAGAGAAGAGCAAGTAGATAATGATCAGTAGAAAAGAAGGTATGACCAATTTAGAGAAAACTCAGAAAAGAAAAAGAAAAATAATTAGCAAGATCCAGAAATTTCAGGAAAAAATAATTAAAAATACCTATATGCATATGTGTATATATACACATGTGTGCATATATATTATATGTCTATGACCCAACAGCAGAAATTGGGAAAAGTAGCTGTTGTCACCCAACAATAAATATCTTAGGATTTGATGCTATTTGTTGTTTGCTTTTTGGTTTTGTTTTTTACATAAGACTAAATTCAGTGAGTTTCAGTAGAGTCAATGTTAGGCAAGAGTGATCAGAAGAAGTGTGATGGCAAACAAATCAAGTATAAAGAAACTTTTTATAATTCAGAGTGTATTAGTTCACAGAAAGAATAGACTGAGAAAGTGGATGAAAGGAAATATTTCAATGAATGCTGAGCAAACTGAATTTTTCTTTTACTTAAAATATTTTGGGGAAGTAATCAGAGAAGTCACCTTTAAAGAGCTGTTCATTACATATTTCAATAATTACTTATTACTAATTATTTCACTTATGATTTATTTATTTGTTCACCAATATGCACTGGTACTACTCCTGGTTTTGGGAATGCACTGAGTTATCCACGGGATCCACATTCTAAGGGGAAAATGAGAAGAGACAGATAATAAGGAGATAGTTGCACCATAAGTCAGATGATGACAGTGTGTGAAGGAAAGTAAAGCTGGACAGGGACAATACTGAGAGTTACTCTGACAGGCATTATTTTATAGGCATGTACAGGAAAATTATTTTGGCTTAGGTAAATTTGAAGGAAATTTTTAATGAAATGAGGGAGACAAAAATAAAATCTCTAGGGAAAGGATATTTGAAAAAAAACTAATAAAAGCAAGTTCGACAACTTTGAGACAGGAACTTTTTTCAAATCATATTCAAAGAGGAGCCAGGAAAACAGTGTCAAGAACAGCGAGAGAAAAGTAGGAGAAAGTTTCAGAGAGCAGGTTTCATTGTGCATGCATGTCAAGATAAGAATTTCAGATTTCCCTCAGAGTGAGATGGATAGCTATTGGGGGGTCTTGAAGAGCAAAACAGTATTTATAGATTCTATTTCAAAATAATCATTCTCATTGCTGTTGGGAGAGGATATGGTGGTGGGGCAAAGACCAAACTACAGAAAGACACCAGTAAGATTACTTACCAGTTCACCTAGGATATATATGGTGACAGTTTGAACTGCAGTGGTGAGAATGGAGTCGAGAGAAATGATAGGAATATGCTTAACGTTTGAAGGGAGCAGTCAAAAAGACTTGCTGATAGTTTATATGCAGGTTTTTTATGTAGAATTTATATGTAGGGACAAAGGAAAGGTAAATATGAAACCTATGATTATTGCTTAAACTTAAGTCCTACAATGGAAAAGATCTTCACCTGTTTTTTTGTTTTTCATGGATCTGTTTCAAGCACATATGCCTGAAGCATGGTAAGTGCCCAGTAAGTGTGTGTCAAATGGATAATTTTAGGTCTGAGATTTGGAATAATGGATTTTCCATTTACTGTGGAGAATGCCGTGGAGGGAACAAGTTAAGGATAGAAAATAGAACTTTAGTTTTGTACATGTTTAGAGATGTTAACTAGATGTACAATTAAACATGTAGAAAAAGTAGTTGGACACACTATCAGTTGTTCAGGGGATGAACAGGACAAGAGAAATTAATTTGACAGCCCTGATATTTAAATCCTTAGAATGGAATAGATCACTTTATAGTTGATCTTAAATAAATGAGAAAATAGACCTAAGAATTAAGCACTTGGATAAAAATCCAGCAAATGGACCAAGAAGGAGGACCCATGAGATAGAGAACAATAAAAGTGGAAAACGTTAGACTCGAAGTGAAGAAAATGTTTCAAGAAAGAAAGATCAATTAACTCTCAACTTGTGCTGAGAGAGCCTTAGAGTGAGGACTGAGAAAAAGTGGATTTATTGTTAGTGACCTTGAGAAGAACTATATGAGTTAGGACAAAAGTTTAAATGGAGCAAATTCAATGAAACATGAGAGAAGAGCAACTGAAGTGACAGTAAGTTTAGATATCTTTCAAGTCGTTTTGCTTCTCAACGGACTGGACAAATGGAGAAGATGAAAAGCTAAGGGAGGATTTTAAGGAAGATGAGCAATAATGCAGCTTTTTATACACACATTGTAGCTGAGAAGGAAAAAGCAATGAGGCAATTAGTTATAGAATAAGCATAGGAACAAAATCCTTGAAAAGTCACAAATTGATGAAATTCAAATTATAATAGGAAAAATTAGCCTTTGATAGCACAGAGACTTGAAAAGGAAGACAAGTATATATAGAGAGAAACAAGACTATCTGATTTATTTTTCCCTTGGGGAATTCTATGGATACTTAAGAAATTCTTCGTGAAATACTAATTGATCAATATAGTCGTTAGACAATAGTGAAAAATCCATCAGTGATTAATGAAAGCTAGAGAAAGGTTAGAGGGAGTTTGAAGAGAGAAAGGAGTGAAATAGCCTTCCATATAAACAGAAACGTTATTGGATTAGAGAAATGCACATAGGGTTGCAGGTAACACTAGGAACCAACTAAATAATAAAAGTCTCATAAATTCCACGACCTATAGTCATAAATGTAAAACATGAATAATGATTGTGATTGTGTTTTATCAGCTGTGTTCTGCAGCTTGGGTACACGAACTGAGTAAGAGGATGGTTAGATTTAAACATGGGTGAAAGGCTCTCCCAAAAATTTTGACAGAAGGAGAGAAGGAGAGAAAAATTTTGACAGCAGGAGAGCATTATAATATTTGTCTGAAGAGTTGAGCCATGTGGTAAGAAATATGTGATGGGAAGAAGGAATGAAGGACCATAAAACTATCATTGAATGAGTATATTAGAAAGTTCTTGTTGGGATTGTTGAATTCAAGTGACCAGTGAGTTGCAACTTAAAAAAAAAGAGTGGGAAGGAGAGTGTACTGTGCTTGGTCTTGAGAAGGTGGGATTCAGCTACCATAATGAGAGTGTAAATGAGTATCTGAACTGGAATGGAGAACAAGAACATCAGAGCATCTAAAAGGTCTGACAGTGAAAGGATAACCAGATGAATACTGAAATCACAAGGCATAAGTAAAAGTTGTACAGAGATTAAGATGCTTGTAAACTATTCAGAATATTTAACTAGTCCACATACATGCCAAGGTCCTGGGGCTGGGCGAAATAACCCAGATGATTGATAAGATAATTGAAAATGCAAAAAAATATTGAAAATGAAGAGATTTAGTGGAAGGTCACTTAGATAAGTTACCCCTTGAAGAAATTGCTAATAGTTAAGAAGAGGAACACCAGTTTTGAGGAATAGGGAATTGTGGACCTTTGTTCTAAGATGTTATAATCAGATGTCGCAGTTTCTACTATCTTCTGTTTTGGTTATCTCTGTTGAATAAGAAAATACTAGGGAGAATCTGTGATTTACCCATTTAGTTAAAGAGTCCATACTCTACGTAATAAACCTTGTACTAGGCCCTTTCTATGGTCAAGGATGTGTAGGAATAGATGCTAGGGTGACACAAGGAAAAGCCACTGTAGAGAACATCACCCACTGTGAGTCCAGTGATATCAGGGGAAAATTCTCCACTTGAGGAAAAAAATATTCTTATTTAGTGTGAAAGATACAGCAGTTGTAGAGAGTTTTGAAAAGTACTGACTTCTGTAATACACTTAGAAACCAAAACTCTACGTATACTTTCAAGTACAATTTTACCAAGAAAGTCTGATGTCATTACTGTTGGAAGATTTGAAAGATTTCTCACTCATGTTGTATCTGTTTGTCTGCATGATTCCCTATAGAAAAATTTCTTAAAACCAAACCAACCCCCCTCTCCCTTCCCCTGCAAAACCAACAAAACAAAACCCCCATACTTTTAGCACAAGCATTTATTGGGCACTCCTATGTTCCTGGTACTGAGCAGTGAAAAAAGTGGGAAATTGTGAGGTCAGCATCCCATTCCACAAGTTACCTTGGGGAGGAAGAAAATAACACAGGAAACTATCAATCAGTTGTGATAGATATCCTTGTTGATAGATCTGATATAGAGATAGATCTAGATTTTGAGTTGAAATTGCTAATTGTTGCTCTTGATATATCCTCATCACTTCACCCTGCTAAATTCTTCATACTTATTATTTTATACAATTTGAAAAATTTGCCTGTTCAATGCATCCTTCTCTTCCTGTGTAACTTTTTTCCCCCTCTAACATCTTACGATCATAAAATGTTCTCTAGTGCATTCTTCCAAGTTTTTAACTTTGTTTGATATTGTTGCTGTTATCATATTGCTGTTTCAAAATGTAATGTCTTTGTGTCTATACTGTAGAGTATAGGTTTAGCTTTTTTATTTTACAAAAGTATTCAATGATACCATAAAGTTATAGTCTGTATTTTCACCACTATTTTAAAATAGCATCTTTATCATTTTGCTGGACAGCTTCTTCTTTTTTTTTTTTTTTTTTTTTTGATGAGATCTTATTAACAATAGCCCAATGTTCTTTGAGAGGCTTTACAATCCTTTCCTGCATGCAGCTTTCATGGCATATCAGTAATATAATGATTTTACTGTGGTAAGAGGAATGGTCAAATAATTCAGTCCAGATTGCTCTGATTGTGTCTGTCTGGAATTTGAATTCTAAGAGCTAACTAACCCCTTGGCTAAGGACAGTGAATTCATCGATGACTGCTATTTCGCCATAGTCCATGACCACACTTTGGTTTTTCTCACTTGACAGCTCGGTAATGTGTCATGGAATTGACTTCTCCCTCCTTCTACCGTCTTCTTTAGTCTGCCGTGTTTCCTCGTCTGCCTGGATTGCCTTGCTATCTGGTGGAAACTCTTTGTCAGTCTCTACTACTAACTTCCCACCCTCAATCACCCCTCTACATTTCACCTCATACTCTAAATTTTATCCCTGATCTGTCTCCTCTTTCTGGTATTTTCTTACTTTTGTTAAGTATTCAGGAATTTGTTTGCTCTCCCTAGAACATAATTTCTAAGAAACAGGGTTGTCTTCTCACTGCTGCTCTATCTGCAGCATTATTATCATGTCTGACACACCATGAGTGACCAATACATGTTTGACAAATATCTAAAGAAAGAATACAGCCATTAATTGGTATATCTTATAGTATACAGTTTTAAATATGTATTACTAACGTGCCTTCTGAATACAGGTATAGTACTAACCACTGGCTACAAAATGGCACAGGATATCATCTCTATACTTGAAGACCTTAGGGCTTATACAGTGGTTACCTTTGAGAGAGAATTGCCTTGGATTCGGTGGGAAATTTTCAGAACTGGGTAGAAAAATGATAGGTGAGAAACGTTTCAATAGAATGTGGGCAAAATATCCTGTGAAAGTAACATACAGAGCAATGCAATTTAAACCTTTTGCACCAAGATAAAAGGTAATATCTGGGAAAATTGTGTCATCTGGGAACAGCCGTAGATGGCAGACTCTGGTGCTAAATTCAATAACTAGAGTCTCCCATGACCCCATTTTGGCAGCTATTAACTAGAAGGCTCCAAATGATCTAACTGGGAGGGAGAAACACCATTTCTAAAAACACCAAAATCACATAACACTTCATTACTCAAAGATAACATCTTCAGTCATACTTAGAGTAGTAAATCAACAAAATTATAGCAACAGACTTGCAATATATTCAGAAACTACAGTACAATCTGTCATGACCAAATTTCATTATGAACGTCAACATTTAATATATGGCACTATCCCTATATAGAAGTTTGGTCTCTTGCTCCTAATAAGTCATTTTAAGGACAATGAGAGGAGATACAAACTACACAGTACACCAGATACTGGTAAAGAGCTTTACTAGGTCCTTCTACCCTCAGCTTTTGTCTCTTTCTCAGGTCCCTTAGTATGCTTACCTTCTATTAAAAGTCTTCCATCACTCAGCCAACTTCTCTCTACTTTTTTAAACAGCTATCATTGTGTACCAAATTGTGGGGGAAAATTCCATTCACAACAGCAGCAAAGTCTAGAATATAAGGGACTAAACTTAAGAGATATGGAAGAAAGCCACCCAACTTGAGAAAAAAAGAAAGTAACTTTAATAAAATACATGAAAAACTTTCAAAGATATAGAAAGACAAGATGTTGTTTATAAATGACAAGACTTAATTATGAAATATTGCTTACTTAAAACTCTTTTATACATTATGTGAAATGGGTTCAACCCTTTCTGAAGGGCAGAGGCCACATCCCCCTGAGTGTGAGTCCCAGATATGAAGGGAAACAACTAGTGTGAACAACTAAATAAAAATAAAAATAATATGCTTCTTCCTCCTCTCTCTACCTGCCTTCCTGACTACACATCTCACTTGTGCTTGCACCTTAAATATATATACGTGTGTGTATGTGAAATTTTAATCAAATTACCAATGGATTTTTTTTTTTTTTGGAACTTGAAAAACTAAGTTCACCTGGAAGACTATGCAAAACGAGCAAAGATAATTTTAGAAGAAATTTTTTAAAAAGGAAGAAAGTGTGAGATTTTACCATCCAGCAAACAAAAACTAACAAATATTATGGTGACACAGATTGTATAAAATAGGTTTTGAAAGAGATAAATTAGTCTAAATAGACTAGATAATATAGAATATAACCCACATATATAGGGATTAGTATATGACGATATACAAGTTCATTGGTTATAAACATCAACAAGGAACTGCAATTAATTCAGAGATTTTCTGAATAACTCATCCAATGAAGGGTATTTTAAGCAAATAAGCCTCAAGTAATAAAGGAAGAAGAGCATTTCTGAAGTTTTCAAGAATAAAATAACACAAAAGAAAATAACAAAAATTATCCCAGGTACTATTTCTAGGTGGTGCCAACATGAGTCACTGATAAGGTCTGTGAAGTGATAAGAAAGAAGCATTGCCTTGGTGTTGGTTAAAGAGAATATGGAAGAGGGGGAGAAGAGATAACAAATATGGACAACTTTTTGGAGGAATTCCGTTGTGAAAAGATACAGAAAAATTGTATAATATTCAAAGTAGACATTGAATCAAGGGAGAATTCCTTCCTTCCTTCCTTCTTCCCTTCCTTCCTTCCTTCTTCCCTTCCTTCCTCCCTCCCTTCCTCTCTCCCTCCCTCCTTCCTTCCCTTCCTCCCTCCCTTCCTTCCTTCCTTCCCTCCCTCCCTTTCTCCTCCTCCTTCTCCTCCTCTTCTTGTTCTTCCTCTTCTTTCTTCTACTTTTTTTTTTTTAACCTCTTTTTGTTGTTGCTGTTGAAGATACCTAATGTTAATACATGGTTGTCTTCCAATTAGAATGAGCCATTTCAGAGAGGGAAAACAATGTTCATTCTGGAGAGAAAGTGTACCATTCTAAGAATAAATTCTTTACAGAGGCAAATGAAAGTCAATGTTTTTAATAAGAGAGAAGACATGTATTTTAATAAGAAGGCAGAATATCTGTATTCCAATGCAAAAACAATAAAAAACAAGAATAGATATTGGAAAGATAAGGTACCTCTATTTTCTTCTGTGAAATGTGCAATGAAATTTTTATACAAGAGTGAATCAGGAATGGGAGATTTAATTTTTAAAAAGAGAAAAATGAAACAGTCACTACAGATCGGAAAAAGGAAACCAGGTTAAGAGAGTCGAATGCAGTAAATTCTCCAGATAATGCAATAATGTGAGAAGTGAGTCCAATCTGTGCAGATAGATGTTTTTAGTTTTTATCTCAATATTTAGTTTCTATGGTACAAGAATGAGAAGATGGATAGTTGGATTTAGCACATAAGCAGTAAGGCCTGGGTGTTTTCCAGATGAGACTGGGAGTCTTTAAAGGAAATCAAGGGTATTTGCAAAGATATTTTATATACTGAATTGCAGTATTTACGTTGGGTAAATTGGGGGATGACCTGTTCAAGAAAATGGTTCCAAGCTGAAAAAATAGTACAGTCAGTGCACTGGAAATATGAATGAGGTCCAGGACTTGCTGGAGGAGGAAGATTAGAGAAAGTGAGATGGAAAGAGTAGCCATGGAGGTCGACGGGTAGGATGTTTGACCCAGAGATTTTGGATTTGTTCCAATTTTTAAAGTTAATAGTAAAAGGGCAGGGTAAGTTGAGTGGGTGGCTGAGATCATTGGAACTAAATGGTCATTAATTAGCGAGGTCAGAGGCATGGGTGGGTCATAGACTGTGGATGTTCCAATAGCCAATTATAGTAAAGTGGCAGTAGTTCTGAGACATTCATGAGCTAAATATTAATGAAATTTATCAATGAATGATGATGATAGAGGAGGGTCAAAGGATGACACACTTCAAAATTGTTTTGAAGGAAGGATAGAATTAAGGAGCAGTGATAGGGATGGAGGACACCTATGCACATGAGGACTTGGTTATTAGTTATGGCGGGGGATAAACAAACTCTACTTAATAGTAAAACAATGAGGTATGCCCTGGTGGTGTAGTGGTGTGGTCAACTGACTCCCATCAAAGTGCAATCCACATACATCCCAAGCACTTGGGTTCAGGTCCTGAGTCTGAAAGAACAACTGAGATGTACAATGAAAAATAAAAATAGTTAAAATGCTTCTTCCTCCTCTCTCCCTGCCTACCAGCCAACTTACTTCATTCCTATCTGCACCTTTCCTTAAATATAAAAGAAAAGCAATGAAAATAGCATCTTCTATGCATAGCTATGTTTCAGTTAAAGCAGTGAGATGAAGAGAACATTCATGAAATAAATAGAAGATTGAAGTGGCTTGTCAATGATAGCCCATGAGCTCTAGAGGAACCAGTAGAAGAGTACTGTAGAGAGGGATTCAATTAGCCTAGAAAGAACATGAAGATGAGTGTCTCCAGGAAGGAGGAGATTAATAATATTGGCCTAAAACATCAAATAATGAATAGTTCCAGGTGGCATACCATTCTGAAGATACAGAATTGAAGTGGAATGGAGCATGTAGAAACACTCTCATTTTTCACTATAAATTCAGTTTGCGATCTTTAGATTCACATGAAATGTATTCACTATAAATAACACTTACTAATCTGTTTTAAATGATAAAATATTTAAGTTACGGTTTTAAAAATCTAAGTAGTCTGGAAGGTTGTATATTGAAATGTAAATACTCTTTTTCATTCCAACTCACCCGCAGTTCTATTTCCTCAAAATAACTATTATTAGCAATATTTATGTATTATTTCAGGAATAGACATATTATGCACATTGAGTGGAATAGAACTTCTCTCCATTTTGAATGGCGCCTTCTTAGACTGGTGACTGCTGACTGTCTTCTTCCTAGATCTTGTGGCCCATTCCTGCCCATGTCCCTAAGACTAATCATCCTTGCTTAATTTTTACAGGACAGTGGCCCTGAAGCATAGTTCCAAGATATTGGGCCAAGAATCATGTGTTAATCTTTTACTTAGTAAAATAATAGCACCTACGAGAGGGAGAAATAAGAAGAGATTTTAGTTTGAGGATGGAGTGGTTATTTCCTCAGCCAAATTCCCTTCTACCTGCTCTGGTAGACCCCTGTATAAACGTTACCTCCTTACATTGTTAAATCTCAAAAGTGTGCCTTTCTCATTCTTTGGACTCCAATTACCTAGTTAGTTTAGTTGAAGGTAGTTGCTCCTTCTGTGGAGTACACATTGGTCTACACTTCCTTTTTGTCCTTTAATAAGACAGATAACTTTCTCTAACAGTGTGCATACAACCCCATACCTCCTTCATGGAATGTCTGCAGAGTATTCCATTAAACGACATACCTTATAAAAGAATATATTTGTTATTACCATACAGACCACCATTAACTCAGAAGAATCTGAAGCCCTAAAGATAATCCTGGTAAAGAGTATCAATTACATATCTTAGCAAAGACAAAAAGAACCAATATAGGGCAAATATATGAATGATGAGACTGGAAGTATTGCCTTTCAGCAAGCATCCATTGTGGATCCGTCGTTTCCCAGGTTTCCCTTCCACTGTCACATTGTAAACAAGCAGAAGGTCAAAGTCTTGGTGAGGAGCAACGGTACTGCCACTCTGAAGGAAGGACTTTTACTGATGTTAACGAAACTATTTCTACTGAATTAACAGAATGGAAATGATGATTCATCTGTGAACTGTGATCATTCATTGATCTCCCAGTGCCCTAGGAAACGGCACCCTATTATACGCTCCCTCTGAATAATCTGTTTGTCTTGTCTAGATATGTCTATTTCCCGTATTTAAATATTCATTGCAGTGAAAAAAATGACAAGAATAAAAACAGACATTTCACAGAAAAAGTCTCAGCATCCGGCACATTCTACAACCAACGTTTCTCTCAAACAGTTTTTACAGAGATACTTCTCAATATATACAGACTAAATGTCCTCCTGAAATATTGACTTGAAAGTGAAACTTCTTTTCCCACTGAATTTTACACAAAATGAAAAATATGTTGCCTCATAAAATCCATAAGACTATTGATTTTTTAAAAGTACTTTATTTTTTAGAGTACTTTTAGGTTCCAAGCAAAATTGAGAGGAAATTATGTAGCATCAATAGCCTCCTGCTCCCATACCTGTGTAATTTCTCTGATTATCAGCACCTCCCACCAGAGTGGTACCTTTGTTATACTTGATGAACCTACAATGAAAGTTCATAATCACTCATAGTCCATAACTTACATTAGGTTTAATTCTTGGCATTGTACATTCTGTGGATTTGAACAAATATATAATGACATGCATCCATCATTACAGAAACACAGAGTATTCATGTTGCCCTAAAAAATTCTGTTTTCCATCCATTCATTCCTGCCCCCTGTAGCCCCTGGAAAAACTGATCTTTTTACTATCTCCATAGTTTTGTCTTTTACAAAATGACATATAGTTGGAAAGATATGGAGTAAGTAGCCACATCTAATTATCTCTTTTTAGTTAATAATATGCATTTAAGTCTCCTCTATATCTTTTAGTAACTTAACAAACTCATTTACAGAGTTGAATAATAGTCCATTGCCTATTTATTTATTCACTCATCTACTTTCAAGAATAGACAACTGTGAATAAGGCTGTAATAAGCATCAGTGTAAAAGCTTTTGTGTGGGTTTTCAGTTTTCAACTCCTTTGGGTAACTACAAAGAAGTACAACAGGGAAAGGAAAACTGAAACCAGGTTTATAGAACCTCACAGGGCACATTGAGTATTTAGGGTTTTATTATCAGTACAGATGGAATTTATCCAAAAGTTGGGAACTGGGAAGTAATGGTACTGGGTTTAAAAAGGAGATCGAAATCGAATAATGTGATAGATAACAAAGACTAGAATCAAGCTGAGGCAGTGATGATGGGGAGAAGTATATGTAAACAAATTATTTTACAGAGAGATTATAGTTTGTACATCATAGGTTTCTCCAGCTCTAACATTCTACTCTTTATTTGATCAAATGGCATAATTTCTAGTATTAATTCAATATTCTGCCTTGATGTTCTGAAGTTTTGGGTTTTTTTTTTTTTTTTTCACCAATTCCATTTTTATGAGTCCACAAACATAGTACTCGAACATCATCATTATTCTTCCCCTCCTCCCCATTATTATCCCCAACTCCTTCTTCACTCTCCTTGACACCAAAAGAATGAGACAGAGAAAGTAGTAGTCAATGAAATGTGTACGCATTCTCTGAAGAGTTACCCCAAATTATTCCTAATTGCAGCAGTGGGTTTGTGTTTGGTAGATAAGTTAATTCAGCTGTCAGGATGGCATGAAGGGAGACATAAAAGTTATTGCTTTGGGTGTTGCTTCAGGCAACCCTCTTTCATTTTCCTTTCCCCTTGCTTTATCTGTGGAAAAGGGGAAAATATCTTTTCTATTTGCTCATCTCCTACACTGTCATACACAACTAACCAAGAAATAATATTTTTCTAGGTAATGTACTTTCATGTTTGACTTGAAGGAATTTCATAAAGCCTTGACAAGGTTTTGCAGTTCTCTTTAAAAGATCCTCTGACTTTTGCATTTCTGGAGATCTGCTTTACAAAATGCATTCTTTCAAACCCTGGAAAAAACCTGCAATAGCGTTGATCACTTACTCTTCCTAAACCTAAATAGGATCACAGAGTGAAAGCGAGCAGCTTGGCAAATTGTAAAGTGTGGGCACGTACAGATTTGCTTCACTTTAGACAAAAATTGGTTCCTAAAGTTAATACTTTAAAATAAATCCACTCCTATTTTTAAAACTCCAGGAAGTGGACTATTTAAGGGAACTTTAGCGACTAATCTTTTTTTGTGTGAAACTAAATCCTTGTGTAATACAAATATTCATGTCTGAATTTATTTGCCTTATAATAAAAAAGATTTGTATTTGCTTTTTATGAATGGCACATTTACATTATTGTTTTTTAATGACCAGCAATTATAATGACATGAAACTCTCAATCAGGTATACAAACTTAGTATCATGGTATAATATTTAATTCCCATTTCATACATATTTCTTTTCTTTCTGAAAATAAGTCATCTCTACAATAAATTACCCTTGGTGGTGAAAATGCCAATAGCAGTAACATAGATAATAAGAATAAAGAGCCAACTGTGTCTGATTTGCATGACTATTGTCAAATATCATGTTTTGCTTTTTTTTTTTTTTTACTTTTGTGATTCTGTTCATTAAGCCATCACTACTCCTAACCAATGCAGTTTTTTAAGTTTGAATTTGCTTAGGTGTGGGTTTTTTTTTTTTTTTTAATTTCATATGCTCTATATTTGAGAATATTGATGCAATATGCATGAAGGTTTTGTGTCACTAGATCACAAATGTCTAGAGTAGAAGAAAATACATGGAGAAAAAATGTCTTGAGAGTAATGACGTGTTACAGCAATATATTTATTGTATCAAATATTTGAGGACATCACATAAGGCACTGGTACCAAGGTAAGGCTGCTGAAGAATCGTGGGAGCCCAGAAGAGAGCTTCTGCTTTACCATGAACACAAAAACCCTTTTAGCAAAGAAGGAAAGTGGTCTCTATGGACCAGGGAAAAGAAGATGTGTGAGAAAGGGAACATGATATGAGCCTAAAATTTTGTAAATATCTAGATAAAACAGACTAGGTTAGATAACACGGGACTTACATGAAAGTAAGTGAAGACTTGAATCAACATGAGCATGTTGTTCCTGATAGAAATTCTCAAATCTCAGACAGTTGTGTCCTTGTAGATGTTCTGAGGGAGTAAAACAAAACTTCAAGAACATTGAAGGTTGATTATTTCACAAAATCCTGCTGAAATTTTCCTTCAAGTATAAAATTTCAAGGTCTCAGATCATAACTAGTATAATAAAGACACATTTAAAGAATAGTAACATCGCTCCAGATCTAATAGGTCTACTAATAGAGTCTAGTTCTAAACCCTCATAAAACCCTCATGTCTTACTCATACAAATTTTACTGTTGAACAAGAAGACGTTGAGATTTCAAGTACCCCAGTCTTGAATCCCCTCACTTCTGATGCATGGCCCACTTCTTTGGTTGATGTCAAATGTCTTGGACAGCATTTCCTTCTCTTCCATTGACATTTTCTAAACACCTTTTGCTCTTAGTTGGCTTTATCTCACTAAGACTATGCAAAACTTACGGAAATTTTAACATTTCATTAAGTTGAAATTTAAAGGAAGAATAAATATCTGTTATGAAAAGTCATTTTTGATATATTTACATTTTTTTCCCATTTAACTTAATGAATACACTTCAACAAGCCGATTAGCTGTTAAGTACTTCTGTTCATTCCTTTGAGCAAAAATTTTACCCCACATAAGTTTTCTGTTACGATTTTGCCATATTCTTTAAAAGCTTAGAGTCATTTCGGTATATTTATTAGCCTGTATTAATAATATAGTCAATAAACATTGAAGTATAAGTTAATAGAACATAGTTCTTGCTTTAATGACTATGATCTAAGGAACAATATGATTAAACAAGCACAAAGCAACAAAATAGACAATATAAAGGTCAAAGTGTTATGATGGTCATAAATGTAAGGTGCAGATGACCCTGAAAAGAATTTGCATCTAGCCTTTTCCTGTAGAAATTACTTTTAGATCAGAAAAGACTATAATGTACATTATTGTATGTTGAATGGCAATGATGTCCAACCACTCATTAGACTTTTCATTTCCATTTTAAAAGACCAACTGAAAACAAAATGGATAGGTAAATTTAGCAGGTGAATTTATTAGAAACATTTTCTTATTATCTTCATCCTTGCCAGTCCTTTTGATACTCAAGTGAAATTATTTGAAAAAAATTATGACATTCCACAATTTCTAAGACATAGTAAACATTATAAGGGATTATTTCTAAAGGAGCACCTTGTTATAAAAATAATAAACTTGGGTAGGAATAAATGTCATACTTTAATGTGTAGTGGAGGAGTAAAGTTGTAGGGTAAATTGAGACTACGTAATAAACTTATATGCATGCTATGATTTTTATATATTTATACTATGCTTCATTCAACAAGTGCTTAAAATGACTTCTAGAATTTATAAGTAGAATAAACAATATTACCAATGTGAAGTGAAACTGATGTTGTTTTGAATTAGATATGTTTAAATATATTCAATGTTTCAGCACAGTTGAGAAATTGATTATGAGGTAAGAGTAGATTTCAAACCAATTGCCTGATTTAAGCATATAGATTAATGTGAGAATATTGATTTAATTGGTTTTATACACACACAACAATGGCAGATGGTTTTCACATTACTGCTCTCAGTGACAACCTAAGACTCCAGAATAGTAAATCTAATTAAATGCAGAATCTGTATAAAATTCATACATAAATCACAGTGAGACTGAGAAATTTCATAAGTAAGAAACTTTCTTTTTAAGTCATTCTAGGAAGATCAAATGCATTCAACTCCAATTTTTAGTTTTCTTCACTACGCCTTTTCACGCCATCACGAGTACTGAGGTACTATAACACATTTTGTTAATTGACTTTTCCCCTTCTATCTTCATCTATACTATTCTCATTAACTGGACATTTAATGATTTTTCACTAAAGTGAGCTGTCTGGATGCCAGTAGAATGAGCTGATGATGCCGGCTCTGTGTATGGCTTGACTTGTTCTAGAATAATCCATACTGGGTTTGTTAAAAGCCTCACAGACTCACCCTCAGATTTACTAGCAGAATAAAAGAGATGCTGTTCCCTCAGTGGAAAGGCTCCCCTAAAGGATGTCTGCTGCTTGGTACCCCTCCCCTCGGAATGCTGTAATGTTAACTCACTTCCCTCAGAGGGAAAGCAATTGAAAGGTAAACAATCAGCTACCTCCTCCCAGACATCTGACACGTTATGTACAAAGTATCCTCAGTCCTGGAGGCTATTTTGTCAGCCTCTATCTTTAAAGTATATAGCATAACGATTTAAAAGAGCCACCGACAAGGGTATGGACATGCCTCAACCTCCACTTGGCTACATTTCAAAGAAACTGCACTGGCCATCTGAGCAGATCTGTTTTATATTCTACAGAAAAGACACATCTTTTCTGTAGAATTAAAAAAAAACAAGAAAAAATATCTTCCAGACAAGAAAACATTATGGCCAGAATGGTTTTGTCAACAGAGCACATTCAAGCAGTAATGAGACTCATACCCATGTGTGAGCAAGGTACGTTAGTATCTGATTTTTCATTTGTCTTAACTTGGTTTCTGCATCTGAAGGAGCCTAGTCTGGTTTTGATCTATTTGGAAGCACCTGGTGACATGACATCAGGCCATTTATCCTTCAGACACTTTGATACAGATCATTCTATTGTACTGAACTGATCCATTTCATTTTCTTACTTGGAAATACAGGCTTGTATTTTAAAATCATACTTATTTATGACACAAGCATTGTTAGTGCTTCTATCAGTTTGTGCTACTGTGCAGAACTCCCAGGAAACTGGTTAAGGATCTGAAAGCTAGTTTATTCAGGATTCTTAAAATTATTAGTGTATCAATAGCATTTTCAATTACTTCTACTATGTATTTAGGATCAGATACTGTGAGTATTGCTAAGATGAGTCTATCTTCTCACAAAGACATTCATGATTTAGCCTATGGGATTTTATCAATGAAGAATGTTTGGGAGTAAATTGTGCTTGACTAGGTGGAGGCTCGTTGAACTACATTAAATATAGGCATTTGTCTCTAGCTAGTCAAAGAGGGAAACCTTCGGTAAATATGGCCAAGCATGTTTGGCCACTTAGTTCTTGCTTCCTGTAGTTCAGTCCATGTTATAATGACAGCCTCTTGCTTCAAAGCTTATTTCAGTTTTGATATCAATACATGCAATTGCTTTTTTTTTTTTTTTCAAGTCTTTAAGTATGAGGTCTTCATCAGTGAAGTCGATGGAGATTTATCTATCATTAGCATTCTGCAAAGCACTTGGAAAGCTACTTGAATATAGCTTGCTTCTTTTTCTGTGAGATCAGAAATTCTCTTCTCCAAGGCGGTAAGTAATTGCCTGCACCACAGGCAATGCAACAGATGCTTTAACATTCCAAGTTCACAAAGCTAGCAGTCAAACCACCATTCAAACAAATGATAACACACATTCTTCATTAGTGTCAGAGAGGTGCATTGAAAAAGATGTAGATTTTGAAGGTTTCGACTTGCTTCAAATCACAACTCCTTGCCTGCCATCTATGTTATTTTATGCAGTGCATATTTTAGATCTCTGGCCTTTTATTTTACAGAGATTGTGAGATCGAATGTAGGCCAAAGAAGCTGACACACGAAGAAATTTTGAAATACATGGCATTTGTAGTAGTGTCTGGAGAATTGGAGAACTGACATTAAGTGACAAACTCCAATGACTCAAGAAGGTAATAGGAGATGCAAACCCTCTTCAGGTTTGCTGTACATGAAAGCACGTACCCTGCACAAGGCCCGTCACTCGGGGGTGCTAGTCCCCAAATCCCTGAGACCAGGTTGAAAGTAGTCAATTTCCTGATATGCATGATTCCCTTCATCTACTGTAGTTGAGAAAGCATTCCTCCTTTGCTCTGCTTCCACTGATAGCTGGGTAAGTCTGAGACTAAACGTCGAAAAATGGAACAGTAGGTAGAGTTTATCATGGATGCACTCACACAAACCACTTCTTTGGCTTTTTCCCATCTACCAGCCCTGTCACTCTACCCTTCATTTTCATATCTAACATTTCTTCAAATATTTTTGAAGGCTGTTTTGTGAACCTTCATTTATGGACTTAAAAAATCATTTAGTTGCAAAAAGCTAAAAATCAACTCTAGTTCATTCGCTCTTCACCCCATTTCCAACCCTTCTTAAATTTTTGTTGAAGAAGTTTATATGTCAGTGGCTAAAGCAGACAAACCAAAATTAAATCTGTTGTCTGCCCTCACAGAACTCAGGTTAAATATAACAGCAGATGGCGGAAATCATTTATGAATATTGTACTGTATTTATTAAAAAAATACATAAATTGAATAATTTCTAGGTGTCAGTCTGACATTTTACCACTGGTCAGAAAAATAACTGTTTTCCAAGATGGAGTCATAATAAAGTGCTGCCATTATGGATTTATACTATCATGTATAAAGGAGAACTTAAAAAATAGTTATGCCAGTAAATATATAATTGCAAACTTTGATTAAGGGATATAAAGAAGTCACAAATGCTATTAGAATGACTAACAAGAAAACAGAAAAACTAGTTTGCATAACTTGTGCTCTGGTAGAGATTACATACTGGCAAATGGTAAAGTACCTAAGAGGAATTAGAATCATGATGGGTATATAGATCATTGAAGGGAAAATAGGAGAGTCTGGAGGTATATCTCATCTAATACTGGAAAAAATCTTAGTGAGGTCAGTATTCTTTTCATTTTTATTTTACATGTAGAAAATTGAGGCTAAAGACACCATGAATAAGAAAAATGTTTTCATACCTCTAGCACACTGGAAGCTTTAAGTAAAACATGGGAAATGAATAAAATAAATCAAACCAAGGCGTTACTGGATGTGAAAATCTGACAATGAACTACCTTATTACTTTGTCCTGAAATGAGATGCATAATGTTGAAGAGTTTGTCAAGATTTCAAGGAAAAAAAAATCCTATTTCAGAAGCCTTTTAGTCAAAAGCTTTCACTTTTCCTTCTAGTGAAAACATTTTCTCCTTCTTGTAACAGACCCACTATATAGAATGTGGGAAATTTTAGAAGAAACAACCAGGCTAGGAAATTAAGCTCTTTGGGGAAGAAAAAACAAAACAAAACAATGCTCACCTATATTTCCACAGAAGTTCTCTATATTTAAGTATTTATAGACACTGGCCATGCTTCCATTTATCTGTGTATACTGTAGTATTTCCCTATAGTATTAGAGAAGTGCCACACTTAAAAAAAACTTTTTGAAAAGCTTTCTGTGGTCTGAATAACTGGACATGATATTTGTGTGAAATTATCTTTGTTTTTTGAGAAAATATACTGTTTTTGCCAAATCTTTCAGAATTTCTCTGTGTATTTACTGTTTATTTGTTTAGACTTGTAAAATATGGGAAACTGTAGAATGAGTGATAGGAACAACAGAGAATACTTCAAATCAGGGATGGCTTCCTGGAAGAAGTGATGTTTGAGTGAAATTTTGTAGGATGAGTTAAGGTAAGCAATGAAAGGAAGGTAAGGAAAAAAAAATCCAACAAGTAGTAAAAACATGCAAAAACATGGAGACATGAAACCACATGACACATTTGAGTTACTATAAGTTGTTGCAGATTTCAGAGGGAAAGGTTCATGCTGATAAACAGTGATTAGAATAAAGCAATGGCAATGACAAATTTTAGCATCTTTTTGCCATACCACCAAAAGACTGGTTGGCATGTTTAAGAGAGAGAATATTCTAACTATTTACATATATACCGTCTAAATACGACTTCCTGCATCCTATTGCATCCAGGAAAGCATATACCTAGAGTAGAGTTCTCAGTTTTGAAAACATATCAGAAATATCTAGAAAACATTTTTGAAATATGAATTTCTTGGAGTTGAATTCAGTCTAAACAAAATATTTTCAGATGGAAATACCTAGCAGGCATTGTCTAATCTGAATAAATGAATATATGCATGCATTATGCCTTTGCTGTGCGATGTTTTTTATTTAAAATTTTCTGTTGTAGTTGGAATTCCTTTTTAATAAAAATACTTTCATGCTTTCTCAGGTGTAATGAGGTAACATGATAAATAAATTTGTTGCAATATGCTAGATAGAGATAGAAAGTTCTGTCAAATGCATATTTTATCTACATGCTGAAAACAATTTAATATCAAAATGGAAAATAGTGACTGATGTAAATTTGGGTAAAATAGAGATGTCGATGTTATGACATTTAGTGGAATAGATATCTAGGAGGAGATGTGATCCTTGAGTCTTCCTTCAAGTCATTCTGTGTAAGATTCTGCCCATTTTACTCATCACAAAGTAATCTTCCTTGAAGTTTTGAACTTGCCTTAGAAGGGAATCCTAGTATTGTCTCTTAAGGAGGCAACTGGTGGAAAAATCAGAAGTGCTGGCTACAAGTGTATAAATGACTTCCTAATCCCTTCTATGCATGTCTTGTGAATTTTTCTTCAACCACTCATTGAGCAATCTCTCCGGAGACTTTGTCTTATTTATCATAGGCTCTCAGCAAATACATGTTGGCTAATGGGTGACAAAATTTGAAGCAATGTCTTTATCAAAAATTAGGTGAGATTCTCCTGTGACTGAATTTTTCTAGCTCAATAATTCATTCCATTTTTTCCAGCTCCCAGTTGACCTTCATAATTGATATACTGCAATAGGAAAATAATATAATTTATTCCTACAGCCACATGAATCAAATTAACAATACTAAATTAATATTTTAAGCTAATGCATGTTGAATGATGTGTTATATAGAATTGATAGCCAGAAAAAAAATCAGAAATGAGGAGCTCTTATAATAAAATATATAGCAAGGTATTGGCTTTGGGACCATTCAGCATGTGAGACAATGTAATGCTGCCCCAGTTGATGCTATATGATGGACTTGGGGATGTAAGGGGTTGTAACGATACTAAAGGAAATATATTGGGACTTGGTGAAAAGATAAAGCTTGTTAGGTTGTGGCAGAAATGTTAGTAAAATGCAGTCAGAAGTAGTATAAAGAAGTAGGAAATGAATCTGATGAACTAATAGACTATCAGAAGAGATTTCCAAGGATAGTGTTGAACATACCACCCGGTCCCTTTAGCTGTGTATGATCAGGAATATATATAAAAAGATAGGTTTTTAAAAACAGTTTTCAGTTTTTAAAGAGAATTCAGAGAAAATATAAAGTATACAAGATTGCCTATGTTCAAAAATAACTATTTCTAATTACCAGCCTTTCCAGGTGGCAAAGATGACCTCTAAAGTAAGAATGTAAAACCCTCTGTTAAGACTTCAGAAAGATTAAAGATAGCTCATAAACTGTTTCCGTTAGACAAAAGGTCTTTTAATAACCTTAAGAGCAAAATTATACAGTACCCTCACTATGAGTCTAAATTTAAGAAAGACACCTATCTTGAGGAAAGTTGCATTTGCTTTTTGTCCAATGAAATAAAACATAATAAACTTCATAGGAAACCCACTAAGTTGAAGAGAACTGTATTGGAAACAACAATATCAGTTCGAATTAGTGTTTAAAAAGGAAAAAGAGTTCAACAAGAAAAGACTCATGGGATACTTATATGGACAGGAAGCAGATTGAAAAATGATTCACTTGCAAATATAATTACTCTTCCCTTTTCTAGCAAAAAACAGATGACTCAGAGTATAGAGCCAAGTGTCCAGAGGATGGAGTCAAAAACCTATATGGTGTAGCCAAGTGCCACAGAAAACATCTTAGGAGGTAAAACATCATTAATCAAGGTTTTATGCGGAGTTGAATTTCAAAGCTGCCTTAAATCAGTGATTGTTATGACACCTGTTCCTTATCTCTCTAATTAAATGAAATTATTAGTGGTCATTAATGGATGCCTAAGGAGCAGGTTACTTATTTTTTCAGCTCAAGAGAAATCACACTCAATAAATAAAATATTGACAGATTGCAAAGAAATATGTAGCATTATCTTCTTCCAGATCACATAATCATTTAAAAATATCTTAATAAAACTACAATGAAAGTTGAAACAACTAATAAGCAAATATAGGAAGGTCACAGGATGCAAGATCATTATGCAAAATGCAAATGCAAAAATGAATTGCAGGATGTCGCCAAATGCTGTGGAGCAAGGAATTCCTGGGTCTCATTGTTCCACAAAAACAAATAAAAATAAAATAATTCCAGAATCAAATTTTAGAGAAGTCTTAAAGCTAGTCAAAAATACAACCAAAAAAAGAAATGAAGAGAAAAAAACAAAAATAAAAAAGAAGCAACTCATAACCAGGGAAGGTTTGGATAAAGAGGCTATTACCTATAGTAAGAAAATCATTTTAGCATTCTAAATTCCAAATTTGCACATCAACAGCAGTCACGAAGACAGCAAATCATTGTGAAATTGTTAATGACAAAAGAACCATATAGATGTCAAGTTTAAGAATTGTAATTGTCAGATGCCCTGTTAGAGTAGTGGTTATGTCAACCACTTCTCAAGGAGCACAGTGCCCATACATCTCAAAGACCCAATTTCTAGTCTTGGCTCCAGAGGAAAGAGCCAATGTGCACAACCAAATACAATACTTCTTCCTCCTCTCTCTTCCTTCCTGCCTGACTGTCCCCCTTCATTCCTGCCTGTGCCATTCTTACCTGTTTGTTTCAGCTTTTCTGATATTCCCCTGAAGGATCAGAACAAGGACTCTCCTTTAATTTTTTCTGATTCAGAACATTTTCAAGGATGGAATGGCTTTCCAGGTGGCATCTAAAAACATCTAAAGCATCTAAAGACACAGGTATTTACTGTGATAGACTGGGGCTAGGGGTAAGAGTTAGGATAGGCAATAGACAAAAGCCTGGAAAGGACGACATTGGGAAATAAGGTACATGAGGAGCGGGGGAGGATAAACAGTTTTAAAAAATACTGGGGAATTGAAAAGACTACATACATACCTATAACTGAATGCCAACCCAGAACAGGACTGAGAAGAATCTACACCTTCAACACTGACTAATCTCCAAATTCTGTACAAGTAGGAAGTAATGCAAAGGCAGAGTTTTACACACCCTGCTTACGTGTTTAAGAAGTGAACCGAAATAAAGCTGGTGTACCGTGAGCATTCTTTCTTTTCTTTTTATTCCTCCTTCCATCCTTCCTTTCATCCTTCCTGTTGGTTTTCTTTTTTTTTCCTTTTTGACTGCAGGAATTTAAGGAAAGTATTAACTTACTACTAAGCTAACAGAACACAGATTTTTAGTAGTTATATACAACAAAGAAATCAGACTTTACAACATTGATTGAGAAATGTTAATAATAAGAAAAAAAATTGCAACAAACAGCAACATCAAAACTCAGGCAGGGAAGAGACTCTTATTTCTAAGTTACCACATGGAAACATTCAAAACATTCCCTTTTTAACAGAAAGTTATAAATGCCTCATATCATTACAGAGCATGCAAAAAAACACCGCATAAGTATTGCCCAAAAAAGAAATGGACAGAAACTATCTGTAAGGAAGCTCAGGGATTAGATATATAGACAGAAACTTTAAATCAACTGTTCTAAATGTGTTCAAACAGCTGAAGAGCTGGAAAAACATTATTTCTGGGTGTGTCTATGAGGGTGTTTCCAGAAGAGATTAGTGTTTGAATCAGTAGACTTAAAGAGAATCCACCCTTACCTATGTGTGCGGGCATCATCCAATCCCTTGAGGGGCTTAAGAGAACAGACAGAAGAGAAAAAAGTGTCTTTTCATGAACTAGCACATCTGCCTTCTCCTTGCCTTAGACATTAGAGATCCAGGTTCTCTGGATTGTAGGACTCATATCAGCAATGCGGCCCCTGTCCCACATTCTCAGGTCTTTTGACTAGGATTGAATTATACCATCAACTTTCCTAGTTCTTGAGCTGGCAGGGAGAAGGTTGTGAGCCTTCTTATTTTCCAAGACCTGATGAGTCAATTCTTATTTTATATATATATATTTCTGTTTCTCCAGAGAACCCTAACACAACTTGTATAGACATTTCTCCAAGACCAGATACAAATGGCCAAAAAAGAAAGATAAACATAAAAAGATGTTCAATATTATTAGTCATAATGAAATGCAAATCAAAACCAGGAGGTACAGTTTCATACCAAATAGGATGGCCATGATTTTTAAAAAATTGGAAATAAATTTTGGCAAAAAAGAGGAGAAATTGCAATTCTTTTACATGGCTGGTAGGAATATAAGATAGTTCAGCCACCATGAAAAGCAATTTAGCAGCTTCTAAGAAGTTAAATATAGAATTAGCACATGAACCAAAAAATGCACTCCTAGCTATATGTTCAAATAACTAAAAATAAGTCCTTGGACATGAATGTTTGTCGTAGCACTATTTGCAAAACATAAAAAGTACAAGCAACGCAAGTATCCACCAAATGATGAGTGATTAAAAAGATGTGGCATGGGCACACCAGGGAATATTAGCCAGCCATAAAAAGAAACAAAACTCTTTAACATCTGTAACGTTGATGAACCTCAAAAAAGTTAGACCAGGAGAAAGGACCCAGACACAAAAGATCATATCGTAATAGATTTCCATTTATATGGAAAATTGAGAATAGGTAACTCCATACAGATAAAAAGCAAATTAGACACTGTCAAGGACTAAGGGTGAAAGTTATAAAGAGTGACTTCTAGATGGATACAAGTTTCCTTTTGGGATGGCAATAATAAAAATGTTTAGTACTATATACAGGTGATTATTATAAAACATTATAAATGCACTAACTCTGCTGAATTGTGTATTTTTAAAATGGTTAATTTTACATTATATGCATTTTGCCTATGACTTAATGTTTGCACAAAGAACTAACAAACCAATAAAAATGGAAATTTTTAAATATAACAAGAAATATCAGAAACATGTACCACAAAATATAAATTTAATAAAATATTTGCAAGTCCACTGGAAACTTCAGAATAATACTGAAAAAGGCATAGAAAAAGAGAAAATTAACAGGGAATTCACTTTCTGTTTCTGTATAAGAACAGTGAAATCTTGGTTAAAAAAGTTTTTTTTTCTTAAATCCATCTATAGATTAAGTTCAATCCCAGTCAAAACTCTAGTTTTACTAATGGTGCCATAATAAGTTCTGCAGACCCACTATGGAGGAAAACAATCATAATTCATGAAAATTATACAAAAATACTCATTAAAATACCTTGATATTTTAAAATTTAAAAACATTTAAAATAAAGGCAGCAAATGAAGAAATATTCATTCAAGAGGATCTATAACATTCATTAAAAAAATAAATAGCTACAGTGTTTAATCTTGGAATCATGATCTCCTCTCTCCTTCCCTGCTTCTAGTTCAGTGACAGAAACTCAACTCTAAGTAGGTGCAACAAAAGTAATAGTGTTTCTATCGCCCATCTGAAAGATATGGAATCTCCTTCCTAGGGGTAGGTCACCCATATTGCTCGTAACTCCCACATGTGTGCTGCAGAGTCTGAGATTCAGACGAGTGTGGTCAAGAATTCAGAAGTTCCCTTCTACCACCCAGTGCAGCCTTATAGAATAGAGGTTCTATAGCAGGTCGGGAAGTTAAGATTGTGGAAACTCAAATTACCCTGGATTCAGCTTATTCTTCAAAGATTCCAGGCCCAGAAAGGCAAGTTGAAGTGGTCAGGGGATACCATTCTATGAAAGTTCTTTGTCGGTTAGGCAGTACTAAGATACGACATTCATCTTGAGAGACAGGACGTGGATCATGTCTCAGGGTGTGCAGACTGTCTCAAATATTTTACTCAGGGAGGAGAGAGTCCATAGGAAGAGAGGCCTGTGAACTTTCCCCGCCCTCCAAAACGATTGCTTTGTGTAGGAGTGTGGTGGTCTTTAACCCTAAGGACCCCTCTTGAACACCATGAAGAGTCTGGTGATAATGCAAAGGAGACCTGTAGCTGTATGAGAGCAACAAGTTCAACCACAGATTGCTATTTTATCAGAGAGAACCTGGGAAATAGCTAAAAAGATTCCTCCTCAGAGCAACCTTCAAAACTAGCTGCAAAAAAAAAAAAAAAAAAAAAAAAGATTCCTGCAAAGAAACCAATTTTAATAAGACCAGACTACTATGGAACAATTCACGCCCAAGGGAATGGTTGAATACAATATAGAAATTCACAAGAAATTAATGGGGGCTAACAGCTGGTTCCGACATGAAGAGAATAAGATATCCTAACTGAGAAGGTGGGCAGATCAGACAAAGCCGTGCGGACTGCGCTCATGACAAAGGCTATGTCATCCAAGAGGCATTAGACGTTTCCCACTCTGAGGGAAATAAACTGCCCTAAAATAACCCAGGGAGTCACTAAGGAAACAAGCAAACAACAAATAAAAAGCCCCAGAGGAGAGGGGATCAGTATTCTCATTTCCTTCAATATGTCATTCTAACATGCAATTTTCAACAAAAAATTATGAGGCATTCAAAGAATGAGTAAAGTATAATCCATACATAACAAAAAGTATGCAACCAAAAGTGCCTGTAAGAGGGCCCCATTGTTGGATTTAACAGGTACTTATAAACAGTCATTGAACTATGTTCAAAGAACTAAGAAAAAACATATAATGAAGTAAAGATTTGACAATGCCTTATCAATAAAAGAATATAAATTAAAAAAATTTATAAAATATAATAAAAATGCTGTAATTGTAAGTTCCAGTAATTGAAAGGAAAATTCACTAGGGGGATTCCACATTAGATATGAACTACTAGAAGAAAGAGCAATCTTCAAGGTAAAGAGCGAAAAGATTATGCAATTCAAGAAACAGAAGTCAAAAGAGAAAAGATGAGATTCTCAAGAAAAATGAGGGACACAATGAAGAGTAATAGCATGTATGTACTGAAAGTACCAGAAGAAGAGGGAGAAGAGAAATCAGAAGAAAATTTTAAATAAATAAGGGCTGAAACATTCAAATGTGTTGAAAACATTAATCTTTCATTTAAGCAGATCAACAAACTCCAAGGAGTATAATCAGAACAAGATCCCACACTCAAAGACATGATAGCAAAACTGCTGAAATACAAAATCTTGAAGTAGCATGAGAAAAATGATTTGTCATGTATGAGGAACCACACTAAGATTAAAGCTGACTTTTCATCAGAAACAATGGAGATGAGAAACTAGCAGGATAACATACTCAAAGTACTGAAAGAATAAAATCTGTTACCGATAATCTTTTATCTATAAAAGCTATCCTTTCAAATATAAAATTGAAATAGACATTCTCAGATACATTTACATTGAGAGCATTTGTTTCTAGTCAGCCAAAATTACAAAAAATACTAAAAAAAAAAATAGTGCTTCGGGCTGAAAGTGACCACACATAGTAATTCAAATATTGGTACACACAGAGAATACTGGTAAAAAAATTATGTAATTATGAAAGACAAAATGGAATGCATTCTTATTTATCTTTTCTTTTATTAACAATTTGAGATCACTTTATAAGACAATATTTTTATAACTGCACTGGGGGTTTACAACATATAGAAATGAAGCATATTTGAATATAATGGCCTGACGAGGATGAGAATAGATGATCATTAACACCAGATGAAGAGAAACAGAATCAAATGAGAAGAAACAAATCATAAACAAGAGGTTATTGTAGCAAATTCTATAAATATATCTTTATCCTAGCTTCTCTCTTCTTTTTGAAAGGCATAAAATTATATAAAAATAATAATAGAAAATATTATTAGATATGTAACATGTATAATAATAATTGTACAAAAAAGCAAAAAGAAAAATTGGAATACTATTTGTCTGACTGAAAATTAGTATAATTTAAAATAGATTCTGATAAGTTAAGTTGTATGCTGTAAGCCTGAGAGCACCTACTATAAAAATAGCTTGAAAAATAATCACTAAAGAAATTTAAATATTAATGAATAAAATATTCAGTTGATACATAAGAACTTAATATAATCTACCTTCAACTAACATGTACCATTTCAGTTAAGGCACTTAATAGCAATATATTTATAAACTTTCACATCCTTTGTATTATTGTTTGCATACTTTAATTCCAAGTTATAAACCCCACAATACAGCTGTATCACTATGTTTCAAATAATAAATTGCTTTAAATAAATTGGAAATAAAATATATATTTATGCCATTTCCACATTCCTTTTCTTCTATAATTTCAAATTTTCTTGTTTCTTTTTAACATATTTTTATTGGAGAACATTGCATTATAACATTATATCAGTTCCAGGTGAGCATAATTATGACTCAACATCTGTATATACTACATTGTTATTTGATATCATTTTTCTTCTGTTTGCAAAATTTTCTGTAATACTTCTTATAGATCAGATATATCAGCCATTAATTATATCAGTTTTGAAATCTAAAACAGGTATTCCCAGTTTTTTGATGTGCTGTACATCTATTAGTAGCCAATGAAGTATTTTGTAAATTCATACTCTGCTATTATATTTGCTTTTGACTTCTAATTTGTCTTACTATCAGAGAACATTCTTTGTAAGATATATTTTCCTTCCAACTTGCTGAGAATTGTTTATTGACCATCATATGATTTATCTTAGTATGCATATATTATAGCCTTAATATAATTTGTTTTACTATAGTTGTTTTGGGTGGCATGATATAAATACTGATTACATCAATTTTTAATTCCACGAATTTTTTCTGGTGTTTAAACTTTCTTTGTATTTAAGCACATTCATATTGTTCATTATCTCTGGAAAATCTTTTTCCTTAATATATAGCTTTCTGGTTATTAAAATAGCCACACCAGGCTTCTAATTTTTAGT
Organism: Solenodon paradoxus; assembly: GCA_004363575.1. Classification (NCBI taxonomy): domain Eukaryota; kingdom Metazoa; phylum Chordata; class Mammalia; order Eulipotyphla; family Solenodontidae; genus Solenodon; species Solenodon paradoxus. The sequence continues at coordinate 27,072 of RJWH01003409.1, read as the reverse complement.
AATTTCACAGTATATAATTCTACCCAAAGGCTTTCAACCTATCTGTATCTTTTTATCTAAATACATCACAGATAGCAAATATTTGATTTTTCACACATTCTAATGATCTCGTTTTAAAGTATAATCATGATACTGACTTAGTATTTAATATAATTATTGATCTAGCTAGATTTTTATCAACTTTTTTTATAATAGTTTCAGTTTGTTATTTTATTGCTGTATCCCCTCATGCCTTATTTGAGTTTTTAAATATTCTTAAATTCCATGCTGATTTATCAGTTACCTTTTTAAACCATATCTCTTTGCAACTTTTTAGTGCTTCCAAGAATTAACATATATGTGGTTAACTCAACACAGTCCAACTAGAATAAATATTGTACTGCCCTACATAAAATATAGGGAATTTATTTATTCCTTCCACTTAAAATCTTTTATTTTGTTTAATACAAGAAATATGTCTATATGACATACATAATACATTTATCATATTGTGAGTCTCACAAATATGTAGTTTTCCTTTAAATAATTCCATGAAATTTAAATAAATCTAGATTAAACCTATTTTATTTATATTTACACATATTTTTCACTACTAAAGAGTTTTATTTGAAGTTCGAATGTTCCTTCTCATTTTAATTTTCTTCAGGCTAATGATTTCATATCATCTCTTGTACTGTTGATCAGCTATTAACAACTTATTTTGTTTTCTAACACCTGAAATTGTTCTATTTTTCTTAATTATTGATAGTTTTGGAGTCGAGAAATTTGGGGGTTGGTAAATCTATTTTTTAACACCTAAAAATGCTAGTCCATTTTTTTTCTGAAGCACATAGTGTCAAATGAGAATCAGCCCTTTGAATCATTTCTCCCTTATATTTGGTATTTCCTTGGAAGCTTTCAAGAATTTCTCTTTGTCTTTTGTTTTTATCAGATCAAATGTGATATACTAAACAAGTTTTTAATTAATTCTGTTAATTATAGAGGATATGCTAAATTTCTTGATATTATAAATTTATACCACCAAATTTTTGGAGTTTGAGGTCAGTATATATTTAACTTTTTTTTCCTACCCCCATTTCTTTTTTTTCTCGGGCTGTAATTGCACATGTAATAATTTTTGAAATTGTTCTACTTGCAGATAAGGCTCTATTTTTAAAAGTTTTTTTTTATTTCAAATTACTTGGATTTTAACTGATCTGTTATCAAGTCCAACCACTCTTTGCTATTTCCATTCTCTTATTAAGGCCATCTTATTAATTTTTGTTTAATCTAGAGAGCACTTTATTTCCAAATTTTCCATTTGGTTCTTTTTCATATATTTTTAGTTCTCTGCACAGACTTCTTATGTCTGATTTTTTGCCAACACGTTGCTGCATCTAGTAGATGGTAGGAACAATAGTTGATTTAAACTTTTTCTCTGATAATTACTACAGTGGAGTCACATTGCAAATGGTCTGTAAGGATTATCTCTTCCTTTCAGTACATGTCATGTTTTCCTAGTCCTTTGCATGTGGAATAAATTTGTATTGTCTCCCAGAGAGTGAATATTATGTTGCAGCGACTTTGAGTTTGTATTTTGTTATATTCCTCTAAAGAAGTTTGACAAGTGTTTCTAGCAGAAAATTTCCTAGTTTACACTTAGACTTCAAACTCTCTCACCTGCAATATGGCAACTAATCGCTCAGTTTTTCTGTTTTCCTAAATTGGAGATGTTTGAAGTGTGCCTCACACAGGTTTGTTTCACAGTATAGTTAGAAAATTCGGTGCAATGGACAAACACTATCCAGGCTACGTTTCCTTCCCCAAGCACCACATTCACATTTCTATGATTATATTGCGATTTTTGTCTTTTGGTTTCTCAGACCAGCAATCCAGAGATGTTCTATTAGATCTTTAGGCACACCCAATACAATGAGACCTCAGGACACCCCCTAGGCAACAGGAGCAAAAATTTTAATTCCCCATATCAGTCCCTTCTTCCTAGTTTTCACTCCTCTCCAAAATAGGTGTTTTTCCTCTAGGTTTTTAGAAAATGTTCTTCTGTCACAATGCTTTTCAGCAATTTCATTATGATATTTGGCATCACTTTCGTCACACTTATCTTGGTTGAAATCACTTGAAGCTGTGGGTTTCCATTTAAATCAAATATTTAATATTTATTTTTATTTTTCAAGTATTTTTCTGCCTCTTTTTCTTTTTCTTTTCTTTTTTTTAAGGAAATGTGCAATCAGGCAGGAAGAGAAAGGAGGAAGAAGAATCTCTAATTTTTCATTTGTTCACACAACTGTTTCCACCCAGACCCACTCAAACCAAAGTTATGTTGTCTACTCCTTCGGAGTTGAGTGACCCAATCACAGCTCCACCAGGACAAGCCTGCCTCTCCTTTCTATGGGACTCAGATTACACATATATTAGGTTTCTTTATGTCCCTTCGCAGATAACTGAATACTAAATTTCTTTTTTAGTCTTTTGTTTTTGTTGCCATTTGTGCTTCATTTTGGATAGTTTCCATTCTTATGTCTTTAAGCTCATGAATCATTTCTTCTGTATCTTGTCTGATATTTAACCTATCTAGTAAATTTCTCATTTGAACTATTGCAATTTTCATTCTTAGAAGCTCCATTTTTTATTTTATACCCTTCATTTATCTCTTTACTATGTCTGTTTTCCCTTAAATACTACAATATGACTACAAGAGTTTTTAAAATGCATTTATCCACTAATTCTTTCTTTACTATTATTATCTGTTTCTAATGATTGCTTTTTGTCATCGAATTATGGGTCACATGTTCCTGTTTCTTTGGATATTTGTTCTTCTTTCATTGAATACTGAGCACGTAATTTTGTTTGCTTGTTTCATTGAAGGAACATTGAGTCGTAACATTATATAGGTTTAAGGTGTGCATTTTTTATCTTATTTTCCTCTGGATTTTGCTGTCTTTTTTAGTGGTTGTTGCCTTGGTCTGGTAGACAGTTAAGTACTCACAGTTTGATTTTCTCTTTTGTGGTTCATTTGTGTGAGGCTCAAGTAGACTTTATTCTTGGGATAGCTACAAACCCATCTCTTCTTTAGTTTTCACTAAATTTTCTTATTAATTATCAAGAAACTTCCATTCTGAAGTGGCAACTTGAGTAATTCTCCAGTATGAGCTCTGAGAATAAGTCAACTCCATATGTTATACAAATCTTATGGATCTTTGCTGTAATATATTCAGGAGATGTATAGAATTTATTTTCATCATTACCTCTTCCCTAGAACTGTGCTACACACCTTCTTGCTAGCTTAGATTTGATGACTTCTCAATTCCAGATTTCTCAGCTTAATGAGACCTCTTCTTGCTGCTTAGAATGGCCCATTGGCCAAATCCATAGCCTAGAGGGTATCTGTAGATAGATGTATAGGGTGATCTCAAGTTATACCTGATTTGTTTCCTTTCTCTTGAGGATTAAAGTTTTGTACTGCTTGTGTTTCAAATTCTGAAAATTGTTTTTCCCGATTTCTGGTTTTTTTAATTGTCAAGTTGAATACGATCCCTCTCACCTCCTTAGTTTTTAAATATCTAGAGAGGAGACATAATGTTTGTTGAGACTGTATCATACACTGTATTTGGTCATTAATGTCAGATGAATGAAAGATGATAGCTCAAATACATTTATTGACTGATTTACTGGTAACTTCTACTTAAAAGATCTTTGATAAAGAGTACAAGCTTCAAAATATCTTTATGTTTGCATAGAAGTTCAGTCTTATATAAATATGATGCCAGAAAGTGAAACTCCAAAATATTAATTATCCTACTTAAAAAATAAGGTAGATGCCATTCAATAAATATCCTTGATTGCCTGGTAATTAACAAGCTAATTAATTTTACTTTCTTCATCTCTGATCATAGCTCCGATAGTAGCCTTAATTCAATTAAGAAAAATAAACAACAGATTTTTACCTAATATTGAAATAGAATATTTTGCATGTGGGTATTTAAAGACAATTGTGAACAAATGTAAACAGTTTTAATCATATTACAAATATAAGGATGACATTAGTCTTGCAAAGTATAAATTATTTCTTATCTATCTCTTAATGGAAAATACTGCCAAGCCATGGTATATATACATACATATGTGTGTGTATGGCATACCTATACATATATACATTTGTATGTGTGTGTGTGTACATGTGTATATATGGTGGCAGGAAGAAAAGATTAGAGAATGGGAATGAATAGTGGGGAATTAGCTGTCAAATTGTCTTTTTGGTCTCCAATAAAAGAGAGAGAAGAGAGAGTACAAAGTGAATTGTGTCCACATGGTTACTATACATATAATTTTTTCTGTGCCTCTCTTAAAATTACAAATTTAGAGATAATTTTTAGCATCTGGAAGAGTCTCTAGAGATCATTTGGAGTTTCAATAAACTACCCAAATCCTGGTGAGGTTTATTTCGTTCATGTGAAATACAGTTACAATAATTTTTTTTGCCAGATTAATATAAGATCAAGGTGAAATAATGTTTGTGAAAATGTTTTATTAACTCCAGTGCCTACTTCTGCTGGGATTTCAACATCTACATACTAGTTGTCTAACTTTCCACATTTTACAGAAAAGGAAACAAAGGCAGAAAGGTTAGATGGATTTGGCAAGAGCTCGCTAAATGTTTTGTGGTGTATGTAAATCAGCCCACATCATGTATTTCCCTCTTCAACACCATTTACACTGGAGATCCTAGAATTTCCTCTCTCCCTTTTGTCTCGCTTTGAACTGAAAAAGACTTCCTCAAATCCACTCAGTCTCCCATCCAGCTCATACGAATAAATGAATCCTCATAAGACGTTTGACTTAAAACACATTCATTGTTTTGGTTTTTAAATTTTTTCTTTGCTGTATCTTTTCTTCATGTTTGTTTTTATCGTTTTGTCTCCTATTTTTATTTCTTTAGATTCTAGAAAATGAAATGGACAGGAAAAATAAATCCTGTATTACCCACAACTTACATAATAAAATATAACAACCAATATTTGAAATGTACACGAAGTTACCACGGATTTAGCTGACCTATAAATATACAGGTATGTATATATACATGCTTCTGTATGGGGATATATATATGCACAGGTTGGAAATAAATGCTTCAATACTACTTCACTGCACCCGCCTCCACTTGCATTAAATATACATTGGAACTGCCCAGAAGTCAGTATCAAATATAAATATAACATCTCTCAAAATACAAAAGAAAGCCATACGATTGCTTTTTATTACATTATAGTATGTATCTCCAGGCACACTTTCAATATTAAGATGATACAAGAAATCTGACTGAAATACTGGATAATCCCATTACCACTCTCATCAAGGGAACTCATACTATTCTTCCAAAGAAAAGGGATATTTTAGTAATTGTATCTTCCATATCTACAATGACTCTTGTGCCTGGTGCTTGTGGTAGCCACTCAATTGCTTTAGCAAATGAATGAGGTTTTTCTCCTTTTAATGAGTCCTTCATTTTAATCTCCTATGAAGGGAAAAAAATATTTGTGAACAAAGAACTTTAAAAATTACATCTTTCAAGTAAACTCTCTTAAAATCTTTACGGAAGTTCAAAAACGTTTTTAAACATTTTAATTTGTTTTGTTCTTTCAGTACTTGATGCCAAAGGCATGATGCTGCCTGCCTCTGCTTGCTTTCAGGGAGAAGCAACTTGAATCCTTCTAATAGAGGAGCCAGGAGAGGTGAGCGAATGTAGGAGATGGAGATGTCATTTCAGAACCAGACCTGACTTAAACTTGTTGCAAATCTGTTGGAGTGGTTGGGCGATTCAGCTCCAACTCACCACTTGCTATGGTCGCAAGAACAAAGGAGAAGAATGTCCCGACAGTTTGTGGGTGGGTGGACTCTGCCAGACCTGAGAACCCAGTGTCCTCCTCTTAAGCCCAATTCTGTCTGAATCACTTTTGTTTGCAGCAGCAGCTGTTTTTCTGTTAAAGATAGTTTGAATATCAATACTTAATTAAACAATGAAGTCTCTCAAAAATTAGATAAGCATTTACCTATATGAAATACCACTGAACTAACTATAAAATACCTAGAAGTCCACATATTTTCATACTAATGAAAACAATACATTGAAGAGGAAGTGCCAGTATTTGGTTTCACTTTTTAAAGTTTTTGATATTCTGAAATTTAGGGCAAAATAAAGGGCATGGATAGAATGCAGTAAATGGGCAAAACTTGGGAAAATTTAAAATGTGAGGAGGTACAAATGATATTATTACATCCATAAAAGGATCTGTTATCAAGTTTTCTCAAAATAATTTGATTTATATTTCTTAATTTGCAACTATTTACTAATAGAAAATTCATGCACTTATTCTTCAATGAATAATATATATTTTTTAAATTTTATCAAAATAAAATATGACAAGAGATAAGATTTTGGAAAAATATCACTCATAATCCACCAAACGTCTTTATTTTTGGATATCGGTTTATAGTCATTGTCTGCAAGTATACATATTTTTGTTAGTTACAATTCATAGATACACATGCATTGACTCATCCTTTCTTATTAATTCAGCTTGAATTTAAATCTCAGCTCTTCGATGTAGAGAAACTTGTGAATGGAACTTTTTGTAAAAACTGCAATTTTTATTATTTCTTTTGTTCACATTGTTATATTCATGTTTGGATATTGAAATTGTATCTCAGTTTATAATCACACCACACCCACCACCAGAGTCCCAGGGCCCTTGACCAATACCTTTTTCTCTTTCCCCTTCTGTCTCCACCACACCCACCTGGTAACTACAGTCCTGTAAGAAATTTTTCAAGATATTAAAATGTCAGCTGCATTTTTCAAAACTTTATTGAAAATGGATACTCTGTACCTTTCTTAACTGAATCAAAATTTCTCTACACAGTCATCATTTACTTTGACTTATCAAATAGCAAGGGGGAAATAAGTGAGTGTGATTTTTAAGGCCATCTCATGTGTAGCTAGGTAGGGTTGGTATTCGCTGGCATAGATTTTCAAGTAGTTGGGATGCCAAAGTCTTAAGGCTAAAAGTCATTATGCCCAGTGTAAATTAATTATTCTCTGCCAGTTAAAATTGTCTTTTCAAAGAAGGATTTGAATCTACATACATATAAACTCTTTTAAGAACAGAAGTACAAGAAGTGCAAGTTAAATGATTTATTAACTTTCCAACATGAAGTGAAAGTCAGAAAATACTGAATGAAAGTAAGAAGAAAAAAAAGTTGGAGTTCTAATGGTGTTTGTAAGTAAGAAATTTACCTTATTTACATTGAAAACAGATGGGCAACAGAGTAGTTATTGAACAATGTATTTTTCTTGCATTGACTTATCCTTTTCCTCTGTTTTGTTCATTATATCCTAAAGAAAAAACTATCATGCTTTAAAAATTGAATATTCAACTAAACTTTTTGTATAAAATTACTTCATTTAGTCAACTGGTAATGCCCTAAAGTTGAATGAAACTTTTCTCAAACTCTGGTTTTCAGGTTAGAACATCCCTCTGCAGTCAAATAACATGTGTTCAGTTAAAGTATGTGAAATTGGTTAATATATAAATATATATTTCTATATATAGCAAGACATAGAAACTTATTTATTTCAAATTAGCTTTCCTTTGATAGCGCTGCGTTTCTTACTAAGGACATCATGACATTTTCAAGGGTTTTGGTTTAGTCCAACTAAGACTTAATGACAACTCTTTGAACTTTAATTTTTATTTGTCTGCTTTTGAAGTATTTTTAGTATATTGGTAATATTCCTTAAATCACAACAACTATAATGTACTTTCCAAAGTTTGCTAAGCCAGGGATAGCTCCCTCTCTGGATGATTACAATTTGTGTAAGTTGCATTTATTATGCCATTAATATGACACAATTATAACTCTAATTAGATGCAGATGTGACTGACAATTATGTATGTAGTTTCTCTTCTTTCAGATCTAGTTTTAACATGCCCCCAAATAATATGCTCCCCCCGCAAAAAAAAAAAAAAATCTGTAATCTTGTTAGGAAATTCCTAACTAAATATTATAGTACTGTGTATGATTCCCATTGTCAATGGGATTAAAAAGAAAGAGATACACTGGACTCATGAATCCAAATTTTCTCTTTAGACCACCAAACACTGCCCCTTCTTCATGTTCACACCCTTAATAGACTTGCAGGCAGTTATCATGTTCCCACTTAAGTCATTGCTTAGCCAAGCTATACATGCTCTTTTCATCTTCTTTTCATTCAGTAAGTTAAAGTCTTCTTTCTGATGTTCTCTGAAGTCTTTCCAAAACTTCTATATATGTTAAAAATAGCATTCTAGTGTCGACAGTATGTCCATTGTTTTCTATTTTAGAAAGCTTTTAATGGAACCATAGCAACATACTGGGTTCTTTAGCTAGAGTTCATTTCAGAGAGAACATGTAAATAATGGCATAATTTTTGCCCAAGTGACAATGGAGGGCTGCAGGAACCTGATTTCAATTATGTTTCTACCTTCGTGAGTTATGGGGGCAAAGGATTTTAGAAATCACATTAATTATTTAAATTCTATTTTTTTCCCCTTCAAATGTATGTAAGGATGGGCCTGTGATAGTTAATAATACTTTCCAAATGTCCCTTGGGTAAGTTTGTTCCAATTTTATAGATGAAAGTCTAGTTTCTAAATTATACTTTCACATCCACTTATCTTCGCCTCCTCTGCAAGCTTGACAATGTCACGATTGTACAATAAAACCCACTGTGCCTTGATCCATCAAGAGGATTTGAAATTCTTTATTTTACTTTTCAGAGGAAAATGGGAATTTTATTTAACTGTACTTCACATTTTAAGAAATGGAAAGTGCACATTTCTCTACTTTGTACCAGCTTCCTTCTCCAAAGAATTCCAGCTTTCTCCAGTGGTGTAACATACCATCTCTAGTGCCTGTTCAAAATATGGACTAAAGAACTGTTGGTCCAGATTTTCTGACTGTGTTTGTTAATCGTCCTTAGTAATTTGGCACAAAGAGAGATGAGTGAGGATAACAAGGAGACTAGAGTGGAATCTCTCATGTGAATACAATGTTTTTGAGTGGGAGGCTGGGACTTTTCTCTTCTTGTAAGAACAAATTTCAGGGATATAAAACTCAGTAACTCTATAAGCACTCTACCTGAAGATGTGTAATAATTATTATCTTCATTACTACTATGTATTTCCCTAGAAAGAAGACTGAACCAAAGAGCTTAAATCACTTGACAAAATCTCTGTTGATGAAAACAATTGCAACAGATCTCTGCAATAGGCACAAATGCACTGGAGACATCAGCTTACCAACTCACTATGAATCAAAGCATTTTGGTGTTATCAGAATAAAATGCTAATCAAAGAAGTCAAATTCAAAGAAAAAACACACAGGCAAAATAGGATTAAATAAAGAGAGAAGAATAAACAGTCTAAGAAGTATAATTAAAAAGGGGGCTGTAGCTGGTATGCTTCCACATATGAAGGTGAGATTGGGGAAGAGTTACCTAATGACTGTTTTGTTAAAAACAAGACAACAGTTCAAAATGGAGTTGCTTATGCTAAGCTCCCTGTCACAAACTGAACTTATTTACAGTTTCAACCTCTTCAAGAATTAGAATCTTAAACCATTCTATCTGGAATTATCTAGTCAGCACTGGTCTGCCTAGCAGACCTCCGCCATCCCCAAAAGGAAAGCAACATTGCACCAACAAACTACTTTTTCCTCTTATCACTGTCTTGACCTTGCTTTCTTTGGCCTATTAAAGTATTTCATTTTGTGCAGCTTCTCGGAGTTCTATTCTGTGTGTTAGATGGGATGTTGCCCCCTTGGTGAGTCACTAAATGAAGACAATACAATCTTTATAGTGCACGCAGTTAAAATTTGCTTTTTATTTTTATCAAACTCCTCTACACAGATTTTTGGTGCAGGAAAATGAGACATTCAATTTACTATTGAAATTTTCAGGTTTTTTTTAGTGAAATATCTTGATTATACATAGTCACAATCTTATTATTTTTCTATGACTAATATTTTAAAAAACAATAAACATATTTATGGAGGTAAGTTTCATTGCTTTAGAGCTGAGCAATTTTGTTTAGGATATCAGACTAATTTGGGGCTGATTTCTGGTGGTTCCCTCTCACTAGTCAACACAAATATTTCATATGTATAGAAATGAATTATTAAGCTAGGAATATTTCCTCGTACATTCTGGAGACAGAGAGAGAGAGAGAGAGAGAGAGAGAGAGAGAGAGAGAGAGAGAGAGAGAGAGAGAGAGAGAGAGAGAGAGATTATTTGTGAAAAGAAAAGAATCCAGATGTTTATCAGGGAGGTATACTTTATGCAAATATTTTTTCTCCTTTCTTTTCTTCCTTCTTTCCTTCCTTTTTTCCTTCTTACTGTCTCATCTCTATGTCTTTTTTTTAAGTCTCTCCTCTCTGTTAAGGAAAAAATTTACACTTCTTCACCCAATATGAACATTTCAAGATAACTGATGCGTGATGCACCAACACATGACATCCACAAGACAGTGGCAGATAAAGTTCCAAGTGTCGGCTCAACACAGAAGAGGAAAGTAATTCCTAAATGTTCTATTTTCCTATTTTGTTGTTTTTCCTTTAAAAACATCAGAGCATTGTTTATGGTCAATTCTAATACACTTTGCAAGAGCAACTGCATATTAAGAAGTAAATGCAGGAAGATACAAAGAACCAGGTGAGGCATTGCTTTCAGACTAAACACGTAAATATGAAAACTCAGGTGGAAGACAAATTTTTTAAACACTCTGTGGACTAAAATGTAACCTATGACTTTGATAAGAGTTAAAATAAGCTATTCCCAACAAATATGTCATTTTCTTACTATATGTTCATGTTCTTCCTAAACACAGACTATTTGATGTCCTCTGTCTCCAGAAGTCAAAGCATTGTTATTGAAATGGAAACGAGCTCCTCTTCTGTTTCTTTCTTTTGTTTCTGAATGACTCCATGACTTTGATTTTCTTGTTGATCTACATTCCAGAGCAAAGTCTCCCTGTGTCTTTTCTTCTTCACCTTGAGACATGGCAGAAGGCAATGTGGTTTCTTCTGATCCACTCCACATAGAAAAGGTTTTCTCTATCGTTCCCAGCATCCTTGAAGTCCTAGGCTATGCCCACTAAGAACCTCTCATTTGCATTTTCACTCAGGCTCAGAGAACTCTTTCCCATGCTCTGGAGATGAATAAAGCGGAAGAATTCCAATATCTCAGAAAAGCTGAACAGTAGAGTGGAAGGACTGTCAAAGAAACAATATTCCCACTTCCCTTTCCAGCCAGTCTTAATGGCCAACAGCAATCAGAGTGGTTCACACTCCCTGAACATTTGGAGAACCTGGTACTAGGCAGCACATCATTCTACCTGATGCATTGCCAGAAGGTGGGAGTGAGTAGAACCTTATCCTTAAACTTTCCACCCATGGGATTTGCTGTTTGCTCCTCACACTTACAGAGGAAAACTGGATCCAATCATCTTTATTATTATAAAGCATTTGATAATATAATAACTTTGTCAAATACAGCATTTTCAACTTAATTAATCAGATGTGTTCTTTACTCAGGTGTGCCAGAAACAGAGAATGTAAATCACTTATGAGAGAACTATTTTTTCCAGTATTCAAAGATTCACACATATTAACTTCCATTCTAATTCTGCAGTTGCCTGATACTAAATGAAAAAATGGCTTTAAAAGAATATCAGTAAAAAGTAGTTGATATTTGTCATTCATCTTCATTATGCATGCGGTACCCAACCTCTAAACCCGTAATGCAAATGTTACTCTCATTTTATTTTTTCTTTCACAATAAAATTATTTTAACCCTTGCTTTTTCCCAAAGATATCCAAATACAAACTATACTCACTAACTGTGGCTCTTTACCCATTGTAAAAAAGTACATACAACCCCTCCCACCAAAATATGGAGTGAGATTTTCCTTATTTTTATTGATGTAATAATCTTGTGGAGTTTATATATTGGTCTTAAGAATGTCAACTTCAAAGAATCATAGTCTGGAAAAACATCCTTAAATTTATGTGTGCTCTGCAAAAAAAAATGACTGTCTAATGTATCCTTAACAATTGGCAGAGAATGAGGCTTCACACCCTTTCTTAGAGATACAATTCACAAGTCTCTAACCAGCAAGTTTTATTATAAAGCTTACATAAAGAAAGCACTCACTAAAATAATCCATGTCTATTCTCATTTGGCTGCTTTGAGTGGAAAAACTAAAGTTGGTTAGCTTTGTTCCTTGCCAGGATTCAATTATTATTAAATGTCAACTACTAGTGTTCTCCTGGTTACATGACTAACATTCTCTTTGCTCATTTTGCCTCTAGCACTTAGAGTGTCCAGTAAAGACTGAAACATCCTTATGGTAGAACTCTGAGCTTGAAAAGAAAAATGACACTACGAAATTAATGCTTTGTTGGTAGAAATCAGACTGTTGCTGAATTTATAGGAATTAGTTATTCAGCAAACATACACTGGGTACGTATTATATACCAAGCAATTTGCTAAGTTCTAGTTTAAACTAGAATCTAGTAAATACTATAGCAGAAACTTAAATGTTATGTTGTGAGAAATAAAAAGACATCTCAATCCAGCAGAGTTAGAAATATTTTCACAGAGTGCATGACTTTTGATACTGAGTGGTAGTTCTCTTCAAAGCTATATAAGGATAGGACTCCCCAAGATACTCAGAATGTCTTCCCAAGATATGTCACCTTGGCAGGTTGAATTATTTTGATCTAAGGTCATTTGAGGTCCTACAGACTCAAGAGAAATTTTTACCACTACCTTAACTTCCTAGAAGAATGAAAATTGGGAGTATTACCCAGAATTAGATTTTTTTTTTTACTAGAGGTAAATATTTAGTCAGTGAAAGCTACCTGTATGGTAGGAGAAATATTTTTACAGAGCATCTGATCTTTGTATGAGTCACCCTCTCATCATTTCAGTCCACCACCTTAAAGCCCCAGGCCCCAATCTTATACATGTATGTAATTAAATTTATTCTTTTTACCTATTAATTTATCTGATGTTAATCTGATTGCTTGACCAGCTCTAGAATGTAGAGTGAAGCAAAAATTTCCTTTCTTCCAAGACAGTATAAAACTTTACATAGAAGAATTTTAATCCTTTTTAATTATAAACTCTAAATTCCTTTTTATACTTATAATTGCCCTGTCTCTAGAATGAAGACTTTGTTTTTAGAAAGATAATTTAAATATTGAACATTTGTCTACATTTTTTAACGTTTACATTGGGATCTACTGAAAGATCATCTTACATATGTTCATTTCAACGGACGGTCTTGGTGATACCTATTTTGATTTAGAAAATTTAGGTTCTCAGTAAAGCCTGTTAATGAGAATAAATGCAGTGACTGACGGGGTAAATAATGGCAACTCAGAGGTCAATAGGTTCTTAGGTTTCACATTTTTTTGTTTTTCATATGAAAAAAAAGTTGCTCCTCTTACTGTCATTCTAAGCATATGTGACTAAGTATAGATGCTAGGATACAGAGAACTATTAAATTTGAGGAGTTTCTAAAAATGTTATTGAAGTAACCTTGCTTTATAGCATTATGCACGTTGAAGTATAGAGTATTATTATTCCATTTCTATACATACTATACTATGATCATCACTGAAAGTCTATTTTCGGCCTCCACCATACCACTGACCACTTTATTTGGTTTGCCCACCCATCTCCCTCCTCTCCTGGTAACCACCATTTTGCCCTTAGAGTCTCAATTTTGTTTTTGCTTTGTTTTCCTATTTGTTGAGGGTTTTGAAGGGTTGTTTCTGACAGCAGTTTAAAGCCTGCCTCGGTACTCCAGATTAGAGTCAGTCTCAATTTATGCGGATGCTTGTGCGCCTCCAGACACAAAAATAGATGGACTCAATGGACACTGGGGGCCAAGATGAGCTACTAATTTCCCAGGTTCACTGTAGATTTTCAATGTCAGTTTAATTTACTATCTTTTCAGAACTTTCTTTTACAAAAAGGATGCTTTTTTTTTCTTCAACCTGAGCGATTCTTTGTTGTTTTGAAATTCCTATACAGGGACAATATTTACCATGTTAAATGTTCTCCAATTTGCACTGCATTTGATTTCATGACTAACCTTCTCTTCTGTCCCCTGACATTTGCCAATGAATTTCTGTTCATAACTTAAATCTTAGACAAAGATTTGACAGATCCTCCCCACAGCAGCCCCCTATCCTAAATAAAACAAGTGATGGTTTCCCATATGCTTTATGAAGCGGCACACAAGCTGTTTAATTACAATATGTCTTGGTAGAAGAATTTGAAACTTAAGATTCAGAGCAAGCGCCTTTTCTAAAGTAAAGCAATTCCCCAGAATCCTCATGGCTTCAGACACTCAAAGCAGGGAAAGATGACTCCTACTTCCTTTTGTAGACTATGAGGTAGATTCAGAAAAGGAGTAGAAACTGAAGGGTTAGAAACTCACTCATAATGAACAAGTGAGCCAGGTAGCAGCAACGTGTCAACTTTTGCGTGTCTTCTGTGTCAGTGTTTCATGTAAATGTATCTTGAGTGCAGCCAAACTTGCTTCTCCTCTAGTCTCATTCCAAGGTCAAACTATAAATCCACACTCAAACACCTTCATTCTGTATGATGCTGCAAGCGCTTCATCAGTGGGATGTAGACATCTATTTTGTGTTTTATGAGTTGGTGAAGTTTACGTTGTCATAAGAGAGTTATAGGCACTGACAGTTTAAAATATGTTCTTTGGATGCAGCAGACTTTGAAGAACCCCAGCTCCCACCGATAAAGCAGCAGAAGAAAAATGGTAGATGAGTTAAAGGGACAGGTTGCTCTACTCCACACTCTTGGCTACTCTTCGCACTTGCCAGCATCCTTCAACCTGGAAATGACATGCTTGTTAGGGATAGAATGTGGCGTTTAAGATAGAAAGTAGTGTGTGAGACATTTTAGTACCCAGGGACTATTTTGATTACATCATTAAAAAATTCTAATTAGATAGAAGAACAAAGAGGTGGTTGGATTTAATCAGTATTGTCTGACAAAACATTCTGTAAAGAATATTGGAGAACAGAGGAAAACTGCAAAAGTGCTCTTATTTTACCCCTTCTGCTTCACTATTCAATACAGAGATCATTTAAAGGCCTGCAATGACGAGTGTGGTATTTAGCTCCCTCTCTCTGCACAGTAGATGTATTTAAAGCACATTATTTATTCATTTATTCCACAAATATGCAATGAGTGTATAATGTACTGGTGCCAAGCACTACTACGCATTGTAAAATAAAGGCGAATTGATGTAGACTTTGTCCCAATTTCTTGTAGGTTATAAATAAGAGGTTAATTATTTAAAATGATCAAATATCCTCTTGAGTCTGGAAGGAAGGGCTTTAGAAAAAAAAAATCTTTTGTGGGGGAAGAAGAAAATATAAGAAAAAATCTTCATAATATGGTGTATCTGGAAAGTTGTTTAATATGTAATCATGATAAATAGACCTAGAAAGAAATAAATGTGATTTAAAACTCTTGGTGAAACGAAGAGATTTCCAAAGAGATCTATAAGCAAAATACCTACATGACACTGAGGCAAATGATATTTATGTGATTATGAATATGTAAACACTGATATTAATTTAATATTGCTGTAAGTATAATAAGAATATGAAGAAAGAAAAAAATAAGGAAAACATCCAAATTTATAAATAGAAAAATTATAAGAATATTTTATAAAATAGGAAGATAAATTTCAGGAAAAAAATCTAAGGAGTTAAAGCATTTTGTGTGTGTGTCTTAGGGATAAAACGAAATAGAAATCAGGACATTACTTTTAATAGAAAATATTTAGAAACAAATTGGTATTTAAACAGACTTATGTATTGTTTTGATCAAAAATTAAAAAAAAATAGAACTAAGTAATAGAACTTAGATCTCTGCCATATACTTTTTTCTTTAAAGCATAGTTGAGTCTATAATTTCTCAGTGTTGAGCAGATACCTAGAGCGTATTTTATGAAATGTGCAGAATATTCCAAGTCTTTTTACCCTCGTCTATCTCCCGCACTCCTTATCAACTCATTTATAATACAACTAGAAACAAGGCTGTAAGACTTCAGGGGACTTCTCATCTGTCAAGTGGTTGACAATTATAAATTAGCATCTGAGAAGGAGATATGACAAGCAGAAGATCATAAATATTGGAGGTGATCTAACTATGTGGGTCTTAATATTAGAGAGGAGACGTTGAGAAGGAAAATGGAAGTCATTATTTCTATAACTTTTTCTACATAGATTACAAATTACTTTAGATTTATTAGAGATATATTTCTGGCAAATAAGGCACAAGATTCACTGCCTCTCATTATGGCTTTGGTGATAATGCTGATCATAAATAGATGTCCAAAATATAGAAATAAGTACATATATGCATATACAGATTTGAAAGTACTCATATTTTCCTATTTAACCAAATTCACAAGACATTTTCCTACCTCGAAAGTTATTAAAATGATGTGGTAGGGAACCAAGAAACCTGGGTATAGAGAAAAAGGGATTCCTCAGTGCATTCTACTGTATCATGTATTGAACTTAAAATAAAAATGAAGTGGTTTGATTTTAGAATTAAGACTTGTTACTCAGATTTTAAAATCCAACAAATCATAACTCTAATTTTGGACCCACCTGGAGCAAGTGACTTTCATTCATTTAGTCTCTATTTCCACATTTACAAAATAGGAAATAAAATGCCTACCTTACTGTTATGTGCAATTTATACGAAATGATATCTATCAATCATATGGTGGCTCAAACAAGCAAAAAGTAATTTTTAAATTTTCCACTGTATCAATATTAGAGCTATGCTGTATTATTGCATACACAGTAAAATTTTCAGTAATAATAACAACTGCCATTCAATGAGTATTACATTTGTACCCAGGGTTTTATATGAAAGTCACTATCCTCAGGAAACCTTAAGGGGTTATCATTCATTTGACACAAAGATTGGCTGACAGGAAAAAAGAAACTTGCTCTGGGTTGCAGAATTAATGCACAATCAAGGTAAAATTTGAATTCAAAAAGATTTGACTCCAAAACCCAGGCACTTTAAATGATTACATCACCAAGCATTTTGCATTTCTATCAGGAGATCAGCATAATAAATATAAGTATAGCATTCAAAACAGCGATCCTAGAGAAATGAGAGCAAGCTTCAAACTTCATTTAATAATAGTAACATTAAAGCAACAATGCTTTCTTACAGAGGTCATTTTAAATCTTTGTCCATTTCAATTCATTAAAGAAGCATCTGTCTACTTAAAAAGAAAAATCAGGCCCAATAATATTGAGCACTATATGGAAATTGCTTATTTAAACATTAAGGTAAAATTTAAACTCTACTAATATGAGTTTTTAGCAGTTTAATCTATTATACAGGTATGTAGGGCTTCTGACAGCAAAGTAATTTGCATATATTATTTTAATAATCCTCATAATTTTTCTGCTGGGAAGGTAAGTAGTAATTATTTCTCAGATTTTTCAGATAGTGAAACAAAAGCAAAGGAAGAAAACCTTTTTTATGTATCTCTCAATAGATTTCAAATTTTATTTTTATCTTAGGGAGCAGTTGCTGTATTTGAGAATGATTGTAATAAAATGTCTCTAATTTAAGTGGAAAAAAGAATGACTAACTTTAGAAGGAAACACTGAATTATAACAAAAATTAAGAAGTAAATCAATTTGTGTGTTCTTTCAACAACAGAAAATATTCAGGGGGTACTCTGGTAACTATTTGAATAAGAGTAGCAAATACTCTTAGCAAATATGTCACTTTTTCTTGCATCACCCATTATAATTAAAGTGATTTTAAATGCAAATGATAGAACCACCCTATAAAAACTATTAGCCCTAAGATTCCTCATCTGCCTCATACTATAAGATGCAATACACTAATGTTTCCTTGGAATATCTGTGATACAGGATCATAGCCTTGAAATAAAACTCACACTCTAGGGAGCAAAATGCAAATATGGAACTACCACTAATTTTATTCAAAAATGAATCATATGGTTTTTATGAGTTTTCAAACAAACTAGAAAGATGACAACAAAATGGAAGGAGGGAAATTTGATATCCCTCAAGTCAGTTTCTGTTTGCCTGGTTGTGTCAAGTTGTTCTTTATTGCAGCTGTAATGAGCAATTGGAAATTTAAGAGGACTAATTGGTTGCAGAATTCTCCTATCAGTAGTTTATTTAACAATAAGATTTAAATTAGCTGTCTCCAAGTAGTGAATGCTGCAATAATTTGACAGAACAGTTGACCTTTGGTTAATGTTGCTTCAGTGAAAGAATGCTGGTTTTGTTTTTTTTTTAATTTTATGGGTAAAAAGTTACAATTACTTACTGGTGTATTACATATAAAAGAAAACATAGGACACATATGGAAGTAATCTCAATTTGTTTACCTATCCCACAAATATTTGATGAGTACCTATTATGTGCCAAGCACTGTATTGGATAAAGTGATAAGAAAATACACATAGTCCCAAGACTCAGTACAGTTTAAGGAGGAACCAGATCTTCATCAAATAATTATACAACCACATGTCAAGTTAGAAATGAGGTATGTGTTAGGAAGGTGGTTATGAGATTATGGAAGAGGGGATTGACTATTCAGGGAAGTCCACCAAAAAAAAAAAAAAAAAAAAAAAGTCAGGACTGCATTGTAATCTAAAGGATGAACAGGAACTGATCAGGCAGTAGGAGAAAAAAGCATTTGGAACCAAGAAAAAAGTACATACAAGGTCCTGTGAAAGTTACTTTAGTATATAAGAAAGACTGAAAGAAGATCAGCGAACCTGAATCAGAGAGAGAGGGGAAAGGTCAGATAGCACAACTGTATTACACATAATTCATGTCAGCAGCTGAAGTGGAAAATTCTGTTTCCAGCCATAATGGAGTAACAGGGACTAGATTTACCCTCCCACCTAAAACAATGAAAAAAGGGTTACAAATTTATTCAACAGGAATTTTTCATATGCTGATCAACAGGCAATGCAATATAGGTATTACTGCAGGTGCACCCTGGTGGAAAAGCGGTTAGGTCACTCACCTTCAAAGGAACAAGTCACATAACCCTGGATCCAAATCCTAGGTTTTGGGGGAAACAACTAGTATGAACAACCACTTAAAAATAAAGATATTTCTTCCTCCTTTCTTTTCCTGCTTTTGTACCTACTCACCATCATTCTCTTCTCATCTTCATTGTCTTCATTCTACTCTCTTCATTCTCGCCTCTACACCTTTCCTTAAAAATAAAAACAAAAAACAAAAAACAAATAAATAAAGAACCACTCTAGGAAAGGAAAGACAGTAGGCAAGTATGTCCCAGTTGACAGCCTGGAGAGAAGTTCCAGGCTACCATCAGGGAGGGAGAATCAAAACAGAGTGTGCAGAGGTGAAAAACTGGAAAGGGCAAAGTGTGAAGAAAAGACAGATGCATAACAATAGGACAACCACACAGTGAGATTATTTGAAAATCTGTAGGAATCTGAAGAAACTGCTTAGGGTCATGAAAGAACTGCTAGAAAGGACCAGACTAGACCATATTGAAGACTCAGACAAAACCAGGAATATCAATGGAAAGAGCACAAAAAACAGCGAAGCACTTACATGTGACTCTTGAGGAACATAATGATGAAAGAAATGTTTTAAAGATCTGAATAAGTGGAGAGATGTTTCATAGATTGCAAGACTTCATGCTGATAAGATGTCAGTTGGATTTATATATTCAACACAAGTCCAATAAAAATCACAGAAAAGTTTCATGTGCAAGTATATACACAGAGGCCAAAGTAACAGAGTAAAGAACCCAGAAATAAACCCACAAATGTATGGACAACTGAAATTTTGTGAAGAATCAAAGATAATTATAACACAGAAAAAATATTTTTTTGCCAGGTGATATTGGAAGAATTAGTCATCCATTGGAAGAAATAATAGCCTCAACACATGAATTAAACTCTACACAAAAATTAAGGAAAAGTCTGTCATAAAGATAAAATATTAAACTATAAATCTTTTGCAAGATCACACCGGAAGTACAATCTAAAAAAGGAAGCATGACTCAGGAGTCAAAAAGGAAATCAAAAGAAAAATGAGAAAGCATTTTGGATGGAATAAAATGAAAAAGAGAAAATGACATTAAAATTTGCAGGATAGTCTAGAGATTTACAACATTATAAATTTACAGTAAAAAAGAAAAAAGTGTATCAGATCAATATTCTAACACTGTACCTTAAACTAGAAAAATAAGAGGAAGTTAAAATAAGGAAAAAGGAGAAAGCAATAGTGAAAGGAAATAATAAAGATCTGATATCAGAAAGACAGAAAAAAAAAACCAGTAGGAAAAAAGCAAATGAAATCAAAAGCGATCTTTAAAAGGATGAATAAAACTGAGAAGGTTCTAGCCAGACTGATCACAGATAAGAGAATAAGAAAATTACCAATATTAAGAATGAGGAGAACTTATTATAAATACTTCAGACTTAAAAAGGACAAGAGAATATAAGAATATGTCAAGAAACTTCACAACTTAAATAAAATGAGCAAGTTGAGAAAAAGACACAATCTGTATCTACCAAATAAATGGAATTTCTTGAACAAATGTCCCACACAGAAAAATCCAGGCCCAGATGACTTCCTAAATGGATTCTACCAATTATTTAAAGACTAAATTATGACAATTCTACATAAACTATTGCAAACATTAAAGAATAGAGAATAGGGAATATTTTCCAGTGCATTCTGGGAAATCAACATTATGCTGATTTCAAAACTAAAGGTATTATAAGAAAACAAAAATACAGGCCAGCATCCTCTAAGCATAGATGGAAATATTTCTAACATTTTACCAAATTGATTCTAATAAGAATAATGTATCAATGAGTTTTTCCACAAGAATGGAAGTTTTATTCAACATTTAAAAATTGTATTCAACATACATGCATAGATTAAAAAATAAATAAGAAACATGATTATTTAAATAGATTCAAAAAAAAATTTGCCAGCACTCAGGAGCCATCCGTTGCCAACACTGTGAGCAAACTAGGAATACAATAAACTTCTTCAAACTGTTAAAAGGTATCATCAAAAGTACTACAACAAACATCATACTAGTGAAAGATTAAATACTTCCCCCCAAAGATCAGAAAAACAATGGAGGATATCTATCTTACCACGTGTTCAACATCGTATCAGAAATTCTAGCCAATGACGTAAAGCAAATAGGAAAGCAGTGCAGTTGTCTTTATTATCAGAAGATTGGATTGTCTATGTAGAAAATCCTAAGGAATACAGGAATGAAAGGCTACTAGAACTAATAAGTAATTTGGCAACTCCACTGAATACAAGGTCGAGAACCAAAATTTATTGCATTTTCCATTGTTGTAAAGCAATTACTATAATAGCAATTAAATCACAGACTCAAACAATGGAAATTATTCCACTTGAAGTCTTATGCTATGTTTTACTTAGTACACGTCTGAGGTAGAGTAAGTGATTTGAATGCAGCCTAGAGACTTAGAAAGACTATCTTCTGTCCTGAACCTGATCTCCAGTCGTTCCTCTTCCACAGTGTAGAACAAAGGGTACATGTCATTCCGAAGCCCTTGCTGCTGATTCTAGACCACACTCTGGGTACTCAAGATTTAAGAACTCCCTGTCACAACTGGTCACTAAGTGAAACTCTTCTCTGGGTCTCTTTTTCTAAGAGTGAATCATACCCTAGTATAAACACTCCAAGGCCAATGGATTGGCCATAGGCTGCTCTTTACTGTGGACTGCTTGCATGTTGGACCTACAGGCTGAAGTGACTGCATGCATAGGCACAAGGCCCCTTGTGGTATGGGAACAAGCCAAGCATAAGAGAGCTGTTGAGAAACAATAGGCGAGCCAGGATCACGGACTAGAGCCCAAATCCCTGTGTTGGGCCACAGGTCTCCAACACTTGCAAGAATTGTACATTCAGACTTGGCTTTCTGTATGTTGAGAAGTATATTTGTTAGGGGATCTGCATAAAACACATTTTAAGAGTTTCTTAAGCTAAAGATTTTAAATATTGAGATCCATTCCAAGTGGCCTACCAGTTGTACTCTTGTTCTAGGCTCTGCTAATGTCAGAAGCAGGCTTATCTTCAAGCAGAAAAGCTTTAATTGAGTAACTATTATGTGCCTAACACTCTACTAGAAGTTCTTGGTGACATTCTCGTCTGACATTCCTGGATGAATTTAAATTTCTCACCCTCAACTTAGTGTCCTGTTAGGCAATTCATTTCATTTATAGCCAAACAGCTCATTCTTCTTTGCTTTCTTTCAGGAAAAAAAAAAAAAAAAAATGTTTTTCTAAGTCATTGTCCTTCATTGTGGTTTGTGTTACAGTCGTTGATTTGGCCTACATGTATTTATCCCTCTCCAGGTTGTTTTTCATTTGATTTCTTATAAGAAGAGTTATGGGATTATTCTCATATCAATCCTGCATCTAGTCCATCAAGTTCTTTACGATTTAAATCAGAATAGACTTTGTTATAAGAAATGAAAAATGGTTCCTAATTTTTAAATAAATACAGGCTAATCATATTCTCTAAATATGTACACCTGTTGCACTGATGAATTGTCTGGTTTCTAGCAAATCAATTGTAATTTATTTTCTTTACTAAAAATGGCTTAACTATGAATAAAAACATTTTAACGCATTGAATCCAAGATGAACCTGTTCTGTCACATATTGTAGGTGTTAACTTCTCAGAAAAGCAATTACTAATAACTCCTCAGGGGTTCATTTCAAATGTCACTTTTTCCTTTGCTATTCTCTGTCTTCTAAGTGATACTTTTGCTTAACTTTGACTGTCTTTGGTATTGACAGATGAAGAAAACCATCCTAATTAAAAAGTTTGACTTCGAAGGTGAAATATACAGTCTCTTGTATTTCCCTCAGCCTCTTTAACTGAAAAAATGTAAATATTTTAAGATGATGCACTTTGTTTCGGTGTTTTCAGTATTTGCTTTTATTTGTGTCTGTATATACCATGATTATGATATCATAGTAAATAACCCGGCTTTATAAGTTTATATTAGTGTCTCCACAAAGCTACATACAGCAGCTGTTGCCCTCATTTCATTTTATCCTTAAATTTTTTTCTACCACTTAGCATTTGTGTGGAGGGTAGAGTTACAAAGACCAAATTGTTTTGACTTTCCTTACAAACCATGCCACTTAGGGCTTCTTAGTGATTTAATATTTGTCATTTAGGATCAATTACTTCTTGATTTGTGTTTGCTTTGAGGCTAGAATGTGTATAAAAAATGTATTTAAGAAACGCTAATAATCGCCTATAAATTTTCTCCTATCGAGCTGCAGAAAGAACCTTGTATGGTGTGTTTGTGTGTGTGTGTGTGTGTGTGTGTGTGTGTGTGTGTGTGTGTAATGTAGGGGGAGTGGGGAAAAAGGACAAATGAATGAACCTGAGGGTTATAGACAAAGAGAATATCCAGCATCTAGCTAGTTCTTTTTGGACGTAGTGAAGTCCATTCCTAAGTATCTGAAAGTCAGAAAAGTATGTTTTTCACCATGAGACTCTGTATTGTTCCACCTGGTTCGGGTGTATTTTTACTCAAACAGGCTAGCTTTCATTGTTGTTTTTGAGGAGAGCAAGTGCCCTAACGCAGCTTGGTGCTTCCACGTGTGCCCTCTGTGCTTCGGCCCAGTACAGATGACTGGAAAAGGAGACCGTGATCAACGTTCCTACCCCACTCTTCACCCTCTGGCAGAGTTCAAGGACTTCTGCCAAGGCTCTGGCAGTTTTAAGACTATTTCCTGGCAGCGACTGGCTTTGAGAGGCCGTATGACTCTGCTTCTGTCCGTCTGGATTTTGCTCTGAATTTCTTAAGGGCTTGCTCGTGAGCAGCATCTCAGCAGCAGCAGAAGCCCAGAGTCAGCGAAGCCATGTTAGCCAGGAACCTGGGAGCCCTAAGCTGTTCGAGGCCCCTGCCAGCCGCTTGCTCAGGGCTTCAAAGGAGGGCTCGGCTGAGCACCCAGGATGCTTTGCAGCGGCTGCCACAACCCCTCTTTTGAAGCACCATGGTAGCCAACAGAGACGATTCTGTGTTACGTACAGTATGACCCTGGAGATGCCAGCCAGCTGCTGTGACTCAGCTAAAAACAGGGAACGCGCTGTAAGAGAGAGGGCATAAAGGGGAGAGATTACTGAGGGGGAGGAAACAAGGAAAAGCAGCCAGAGTTCATGATGCCCTCACTTTGTCAAAGGGCTCAGACACTCTTCTGAGAGAGCTTTCTTGATGGTTCAGAGGAAACTTATCTCTGTGAGTCTAAAATCTGCTTGGGCTTACCTAATCTTTCATGGTCTTCGTATCTGATGTAAACAAGTGGCAGAAGGATGAGGAAAAAACAAAAACAAAAACAAGAAAAGACTTGAGTTCCCTCTTAGTCCTAGGTGCCTTGAAGAACTGCGTGCTAATTGTCCTTCCAGATTTCATCTGTGATCGAGCACACTGATGTAAAGAATAAGACTCATTCAGTGCATGAACTTCTCTCTCTCTCTCTCTCTCTTTTTTTTTTTTAACGTTTTTTGCTTTTTCTTGGAATGCTTTTAGAGCAAGAGGAGTAACTACCTGAATACGCGTGGATCTGATCATCTCAGAAGCAACTCTGAATCCAAATCGTCATGATAATACAATATGAGGGAAAATTATTTATGAAAATGCCATTCTCCTTAAGTAGACCTTAAACAAGCAGTTCTACTTGAGAAGCATTTGCTTTACTGCTTAGTACAAAGGAAGAAATGTATGGATGGACATTTAGAAGGTAAACAAAAACAAAGGTGGGCTTGGGAAGCATGCTGGAGAAGATATAAGGGAGAAAGGAATGAGAAGACTTACTAAACCAAGATGTTAAAGCATTTGAAAGACGAAGGTTATCGCTCTTTAATACCCTATATGAAGCTCAGATGAAAGAACTGAGATGATGCAATGATCAAGCTAGTTAGACAAAGAGGAAAATCAAGTTTGTGTCTTTTGTCCACCAGACTTGAAGTAGTGAGTGAGAAAGAGGCTTAGGGTTAACATCACTAGAATGATCAGCTTTGCTCATGACAAGCAAGAAGATGACTACAGACCCATCAGCGCAGGCGTGGGTGTGGCCTACCCTGGCAGAGTTTCTAAGGTGATAAAACCTTGAACAAGTGGTGACAGCTACCCACTGGGAAAAAAAAGAAAAGAAAAAAAACCCATCTCTAGAATTTTCCCAGTGATATCTTCTGCTTGGTTCAGCTGTCACGAAATATGTCATACTGATGAACAAAAGAGGAGCGGCTCAAACTCAGAGACTCAAAACCATTGTGAGGCTTGGATTTGCTATTTTATTTTTTTGTGTTGCCAGTCAATAACTGCTGGATGAATAAGAAAGTGAGTTTTATTAAAGTAGAATAATTTCTCTCAGAGCCAATTCTCACATAAACTTAAACTGGATCTTCAAAAGAAAGGTCACGAATTTTCTCAGCAACATTATATTTTCTTGTGGAGTATATTTTCTTGATAAGGGACAGGAGAAGTAAAGTACATATTTTTCTTTCTAACTGGGGCTTTATTTAGAAATTCTGTCTTCACGTACAAAAGGAACTGGTATCTCCTTCATAGATATTCTGGTGTCATAAGATAGAGATAACAGGAGGACAAGTTAGAGGTCAGGAGGCAGACTTTATGTTCTGCTAAATCCTAAAACATCTTAAACGGTTTCAAGAAGACACCCCATATGACAAAAAGATATGATCAGCATATCAGAGAATGGTGTGAAGGAAGAACATAAATAGTAGAATTAGGAATTTCTCTACTTCAAAAAGGAAAACAAAACATCAGGTAACATCTTCCCAAATTCCCTCCACCTTGGCTTTGGAATAAGACAGTTAAGAAACAAAACAAAAATGAAGGTGAAAGACTGAATGATCTGGCTAAAAAACTGGATTGGTTGTAGCCCCAGGTAAGAAGGGGAGGATCAATTGACTGAATTTCAATACTTATTCACATGATTTCTGTGACTCATTCATTCCAAGTTACACTTGTCCTCAGAGCAGTCCCTGCCTGATTCTGGATTTCCCTCTGTGGTTGACTAGGCAACTGATACTTGTCATTCACCTGGAAATTTTAGAACCCTGTATGGATTTTGATTATGGTCCATCAAAAGATAAGTCAACTCACAACCTTCTTTAGAAAAAAGGTCTTTTAAAAAGATGCAATTCTGAAGGATGCTGAGATGTCATGGTCCTATGTTAGGACCCACGACAAGTGTCTTTATGAGAGAAGAAAAGTGAAGAAAAATTACTGAGGTGAAGGCCATGTGAAGACTGAGACAGAGATTGGATTATGCAGCTAGAGACCAAGGAATGACAAGGATTGCCAGCAGCAGCAAAAGCTAGAGGAGAGACAGGAAACAAGTTCCCTTCAGAACTTCCAAAAGGGACCAACCCTGCTAACAAGTTGATATTGGACTTCTGGACAGAAGTGGGAGAGACTACATTTTTGTTATTTCAAGTCCCCTTGTTTATGGTAATTGGTTAGGACAGCCCTAGGAAACTAAGACTTCAAATTCAGCTTCACATTGTTGGCTGTGCCGAGGATGAAATGGAGCAAAGGAGTAAAACACATTTATTTTAGCTGAACTGTATAATGCAGGCTTATGCAAATACACACCCATAAATGAACTGGGCGATCCATTTAAGGCATATGACCACCGAGCACTATGAGCCAACCTCTGTGCCAGGAGGCTAGTCCAGCTGTGCACAGAATGTTTTACAGGTCAGCAAAGTTCCCTGGGGGATGGAAACTCATCTTCGGAGAAGAGTAGCACATGGGAATTACCAGGTCTGTTTTTGAGCTCTCTCTCTCTCTCTCTCTCTCTCTCTCTCTCTCTCTCTCTCTCTCTCTCTCTCTC
>RJWH01003408.1:50403-157404 GCA_004363575.1 Solenodon paradoxus | reverse complement strand
CCCCTTTTCCTCCCTTTTTTTTTATCCCCCACCCCCCTAAATCTGGTTCATTGTCCTAAGAAACTGTAAGCTCTGAGGTGCACCATAGGAAACATTCCCCTCCCATCGCCTTCCCACCTCTTCCCACCTCTGTCTTTTTCTTGAGTAGTAATGGTTTTAAGTTATGGCTGTTTTTACATGGTTGAACAATAAGTTTGGGAGAAGCTGCCTAGAGGGTAGATTTTGTAATAGGGTTACAGGATTTAGTATGTTGTAATAATATTAGTACACAGGTAATCCTCCTCATCATCTGACTTTTCTGGAGGGCCTTCCACACTCCAATTCTTTTATCTAGGAATACATGGAACTGAGAGTTAGGATCTGTCTCCAAGTTACCTTTAAAAAGTCCCCACCTTTTTCTACAGTGAATTCAACCATTTTCATTCTTCTCCCCACAAAGCATGCACTTCAAAGAGTTGTTGGGCTTTTGTTTTTTGTTATTGTGTGGAAAAAAAAAAAAAAAAAGCCCATAGAAAGGTTGTTCAGTTTTTAGAAGACCAATCCTTACTCAAACCATGTGGTTGCTTTTTCTTCTATCTTGAAATGGTTTTAAAACACAGCTCATGAAAGAGCAAACATACTGAATCAAATCTAGTGGATGATCTTATCATATGGTAGCCCCTCAAATTGTATGACTCCCGTCTAGAGCAGGACCTGGAAAACTTTGCAGACGCCAGTCACAGCAGTCCTGAATGAGCGACTCCCCAGGCTGAGGACAGACAGGCCTGCTGTGTTGCATGCCCTGCATGTATGTATGTTTGAGTGTGTGCGTGCATACAAAAAAACCTGGGCCATGACAGACACCTACACCGCTAACTTCACTGGAACAAGCTCAAGAAAACAAAGTGATTTGGTCCCCCTTGTGTCGTTCCTATTTTAAGTCTACTTTGGTGCAGCTATAATACCAGAAATACCCTAAAATAAAATTGGGGATTTTTCTGTTTCTTATGAAACCAAGATGATGGCAAATATG
Source organism: Solenodon paradoxus (assembly GCA_004363575.1). Classification (NCBI taxonomy): domain Eukaryota; kingdom Metazoa; phylum Chordata; class Mammalia; order Eulipotyphla; family Solenodontidae; genus Solenodon; species Solenodon paradoxus. The sequence goes on along the minus strand of RJWH01003408.1, from coordinate 156,392 downwards.
ACCTGTCTCTTAAATGATATTCAACAAGTCTGGGAATTACTTGTAGAAAGATGACTGCCACTGAAAAAATCGTTACGCGGGTAAATAATTCTGAGGAAAGGGAATATTAGACTCGAATGTTTGGCTGTGTGTGTTTCTTTACTAGAAATTTGGATTTCAGGGGCGTGTGTGTTAGGATTTTCTACCTTGGGTGGTGTTTTGAAGATTCCTAAAACTACATGATGGGCCATTCAAGACTCCATTCATTTATTTAGAATAGTATTTTGGTGCTCAACGTGTTCAAGGAAAAGATGATATTGGCAGAAAGATAAAAACATCACAAACTGCATATAAAACTGACTTTCTTATAAAGTGTCATAAAAATTCCTCTTATTTATATTAATAATGAAATTTTATTATTTACCAAAGTAATTTACTCCTCATGGGTAGCTTAATGGCAGCACATTGATTTCTAGGCCCAGTTAGAGAGAACTGTAATTAATTGTTTTTTTTGTTGTTGTTTTTTTTTTTTTTTTGGAAAAACCGACACCTGCAAGATTGGGCAGTTGGGAAGAATTCATGTGTATTTGGGCCTGTTTTAGGTTTGTGGCAGAATGGCAGATTCTGGTTGGGAAAATGTCACTGTTCATTGGGATTTGCCTCAGGCTGCTCCCATCTCCTAAAAATCTTAAAAACACACACAAACAAGCACAGTATCCTTGGTCTTGGAGAGTATGTGTGAAAGTGAATTTGTGATACTGAATGTTTTGTAGTTCATTTTACATCACATTGCACCTACGGTTTATAGGCAGTAGTGCCAGTTAATAGGTTACTCTTTGGAGACTTTATTTCATTTCTTTTATACTTTTGCAGGTAGCAAGTTGTCTTTACCCACAGGCTTTTAGGAGACAGAAACCCACATTTTTAATGTGGAGCTCTTACTGGGAGCCTTGGGAAGAAGTAGGTAGGTAGGCGAGTGTTGCTCTAAGTTCTTTGAAATCATTAAAAAGCCAAGCTCTAGGGCATAAACAGAACACATTCCTTTTGCAGTCTTCCTTTGGTTTTTCTAAGACAAATCCTGGTGCAATTCGCCATTGCTTCCAAAATATTCTTAGATTACAAAAAGTGAAGCAATTTAGCAGCTCAGCTAAGGGGATGGTAAATTATCTTAAAAGCTAACACCCTCTCCTCCACCCGCCCGCCCCCCCAAAGAAAAAAAGTTTGTGGCCCAGGCTTTAGAAAACCTAGCTGTTTTAACCTTTGCTAGCCTCCTCCCATGCAAAGGTGACAAGGTCCAGATCATAATATGTCCTTCACTATCTTCCCAGTGACCCCCAAATTGAGTCTTGCTAGTCACTTAGCAGGAAGTTAGTCGTTTATTTTAGTTTCACCTTATCAGCTTGGCTTCTTTTCCTAACCTTATTCCCCCGGTCACCCTCAGATGCCAGACCCCCAAAGGGGAAGATTGACAGGTAGTTCCCATCGCGCCGTTTTACCCTCAAACAACAGGGATTTAGTTTCTTGTGCCTTTGCCAATGTTTATGTAGTCAAAGTTTAGATCTCGCCTTCAGGAGTCTCTCTTTTACCAGTCACTGGAACAGGAAAAGCCACAAAGAAGTTTTTGAACAAACCCTTGCAGCTGGGACCCCATCTAGTGTTCAGTTTGATTCATCCAAAGGGAAGACATTTTCCTTTTTCGTTTATTATGTACATTAGGTGGGCTTGCATCAGGGTTTTAAAAGGAGTGTCTTGTTGGTGGTGGTGTTTTTTCAGAGTTCACTTGTATTCTTCCAGGGGAGAATACACTAATCCTGGTCAGAACACTGAGGAGACATGAAGGGCACCAGTAAATTTGTCATGTGTCTGCATATCACCAGAGGAAATTTAAGACATTACAGCAGATATGCACAGCATATGTTGTGGTGGTTAAAATGTCTTTGGAATCTTAAGCTGGACATTTAGATTCAGGCTTTTCCCAGATCTGTGCAAACCCTCCCGCCAAAAAAAAAATAAATAAATAAAATAAACAGAAAAACAAGATAAAAAACTAATCAATCAAAAATGTTTGTGATAGCCTTTCTAAATAGGTCCACGGAAAGAAACAGCCTTTTAAAATTATAGGCACCCATGTCACCATATTGAGAGGTTTTGTGAAAAAGTGCTAATGTGATCTTAAGGTAATGGGCACTCAAGCGAAGGCTCCTTGTAAGGAGCTCCAGGAAGCAAAACTAAATGTGGTGGAGTATTGCGTGTTTTGTTGCGTTGTCTTTTTTTTTTTTTTTTTTTTTTTCCTGGCTGGTGAAGCTCTTCTGTGTGGGGCACAGTTTTATTTTTATTTTCTTAGTAGACAGGGACACTGGAATAGGTCAGTTTTCTGCCTCCTATTCTGCCCTGTTCAAACGTTCAGATGATGCAAAACTGACACATTTGAATTGGGCATCAAGTACCTAAGCAGTATAACAAGAACTGCAACATCTGAGATTTTAGTATAAAGTGGATGGACCTATAAGATCATCCCCTCCCCCACCCCACCCCACCCCCAAAACCAAACAGAAAACTCCCAGCGTCTTAGAAAACCACTACTTCTTAATGTTCTCCTAGACCAGGATGGCAAAATTACTTTCATTTGCATGCAAAATCCATCTAAAAGAAACTAGAATGTTATTTTCACCACAGTACAGAAACAAGGCAACTGTATTTACTATAATGGGGTCACCAGTTGCAATCCAGTATAACAGATTCTTGAGAGAGATATAAGATAGCAGACGATTGGAAAAATGAATTGGAACACATTGTGTGTGTGTGTGTGTGTGTGTGTGTGTGTGTGTGTGTGTCTTATAACAACTTAAAATATTCCCTTTGGTAGTTAAAGATGCAAACTAGTCCTCTTGTTTTCTGGGGTTTTTTTCCTTAAAACTATTTCACTGCAACTCTGTTCAGAATGCAGATAGATTTAAAAGTTAGGAGCTTTGCAGTGTAGCGACACCTGCTTTTGAAATAAATCAAAATAGATACCAGGAATTTTTTGGGGGGTGTTCATAAGCATCAGGAAATTAAATTAGTTGACTCTACTGTGAGATCAAATGTCAGCTTATTAAAATGCTGTGAAAATCTAAGCTAAAATACGGGCAGCTTTTTTAACACAGTCTCTTTCTTAGAAGCAAGCAGACATTTATTTTTAAGTGACTGTATTTTCCGTCCAGTTAGCACAATCCTAAATATAAAAATGTTCAGGTTGAAAAACTTGAAAATTCTCAAGTGAGTCTTGAAGCAGCACAAATGCAGAATTTGAGCACAGGAAAGTAATAATCGGCTTAATCCTGTAAAGTAACCTTCTCCTTATTTTCTCTCTATATCATGAGAATATCAGATGTTTGCAAGTTTTAAAGAATTAAAATGCCCTTTAATCGTGAGCACAGATGTGCTAAATATTTGAAGCAACTATATTGTAATGTGTACAATTGATGAAGTCAGTTTTCTGATTTCCCTTGCTAGTTATTTAGTTCTGAATCTGTCATTATTTGTCTAAGCCCAGCTGACCAAGCAAAACTGTGTTTTAAAGTGGCTTTATGTTTTGATAAATGTGAGCTGGTTGAAAAGTATTTTCCACTGAATGCAGAGCTTAATAGAACATGCTGACATAATAGTTTTAATGCATTTTGTTGAAAATGTGTGAACAAACAGAATAGCTTTTGTTCCTTCATAATTGGCTGTAAAAGTAGATGGAAACATAACCATTACATATGGAAATGTGCAAAGAGAAAGAAATAACATTTCTGTTGAATATATTAGGAATTGCATTTCCGAGTTTAAAATAAGCATCTGAAATGGATGCATCATTTAAAATTGGTTGTCAAAATAAGAAGTCTTAAACAGAATTTTTGTCACATTATTTTTGTCCCAAGTTAAGCAACATAACTTTAGCAAATTTCGTTTAATATTTTGTTTATATTGTTTTAAGGCAGAGAAAGACATAGAAAGTGCTTAAAACAGCACCTTGAATGTGCATAGGAATCCGGGGCCAATTAGGATAATGAAATATTAAATTAATACTGAATCATTTTTGGTATTTTCTGCTACAACTAAGATTTGTTTGGTATTGTTAATGCATTTTGCACTATACCCTTGTGAAGATTAAAATATGGGTGTTAGGAAAAAACTAGCTTGTTAAGTATAACTTAGGTACTCAAGTAACTCTCAGTGAATAAAGTCCACATACATTTGGCATACTTTTCCAGCGCTTCTAATCAACTTCGGCATCACCCATAAGAGTTAAGAAATTTTCAGAAGTTAGTATTTGTATTTATATTTTCTGGAATATAAAACTACTCAAACTGATTTTTTTTCCAATGGTTAGTACAGAAAAGCAAATGGCTGGCTCTTCTGAGCTGACTCGAAGTTTTATGGAACAAGCTGCATTTTGATTTTGCATTTATTCATATTCGCAATTAGTTGTTTTGGGGTTTGTTTTTTTTTTTTTTTTCCTCCTGCAAGTTTTCTGGGAGATTCAATTTGGAAGTCATGGAAACTAACTATTATCTGATTCAGTTCTGTAGAAAGGCATGCAGGGAGGTAATCCTTGAATTAAACAGTTTTTTTTTTTTTCGCAGCCTTCGGAGATGACCACACACCATTTGTGCGCCAGAAATCCGTGTTCCCCATGCTGGGCAAACAATGGGACGCCATCCTGTCTTTGAATAGGATGTTAGCTTGGAGTTGGAGATTTTTATGTTTAATTTACAAATGGATCTTAGCGAGAAGAAATCTGAGCAACCAGTGGAAACAAACATGAAATAAAGGGATTTTTATAATGAAAGAGTCAGGACAATCTGTTAGACAATTGATAACAGTTCAGAGCAAACTGTTTTTACAGGCAATCAGACAGGAGAATTGCAAAGCATTTCCAAACTCTAAACCAAGAATTATTTCTTCTCTTCTCCTTAACTGTGCATCCTTCTTTAAGCTGATGTTTAATCAGAAATGTAAATCTTGTGCCGGTTTTTTATAGATATAAAGAGCACTTTTGATGAAATATTTAGAGACGTAATGTTGCCATTTGGTACAAAGTGGCATATAGTCCTTGATTAGTGGAAGGAGAGCCAGGGTGGCATTCTTTAATTTTAAAAATAAACATGCCATGGAGTGATCTATAGGTGTCAAGCAGGCCTCGTAATGGGTTATGATCATTGCGTTTAGACTGTGTGTGTGTGTGCGTGTGTGCGCGCGCGCGTGTGTGTGTGTGTTGCTTTCTCTTTTGCGTTCAATTGCATTTTGAGGAGAGGTCTGGAGGATTTCTTACTTACATGAAAGAGTATGTTTGGCATGGATCAGACTTACCTCAGCTTCCAGGATAGGGGCTGGGGGTGATTTTCAAGTTGTCAGTCTTCAACTTGGTGATACGCATTTTTTCCCCCTTGTCAACAACTGATTGGAACCTGAATGACTACAAATTAGTTTAGTGACAGAACAAACTGTCACAGATATCTTTGAATCAGTTGAAAATGAATAAGGTTGACAGAAACTCAAGAGCCTAATAAGTCCTCAGAACGGTTGCTGGCCCCTCTCTGGATGAGTAGACAATAAGGTTTATAAAATATTGGAAATCAATATTTGGCTATGGAATTTCGTTATGCACCAATGTCTTCAGTTCATAGTATTTTATATTTTGATGGATTATCTGAAGGCCCCGGCTGTCTGAGATACTGGATTGATAGGAATTCCTCCAACATCCTTAAAATTTAATTATGAACGTTCTTAGGTGATATTGATTTGTTCTCAGAGGCTATAGTTGTGACTTTTGCAAGTGGAAAACAATTGATCGACCTCTTTCTTTTTGTTTTTTTTTTTGAACTCATAGGTGATGTTCAGGGTGTCCTGCCCCCCTTTCTAACCCTGCACCTTTGGTGTTTACAGGAGACACAGAGAAGGGTCAACCGAATCGCATCATTAAAGGCAAGGATGCCCACGTCTGTGGCCGGTGCTGTGCCGAGTTCTTTGAATTATCAGATCTTCTGCTCCACAAGAAGAACTGTACTAAAAATCAATTAGTTTTAATCGTAAATGAAAGTCCAGCCTCCCCAGCCGAAACCTTCTCCCCCAGCCCCCCTCCCGATAATTCTGATGAACAAATGAATGACACAGTTAACAAAACAGAGCAAGCAGACTGCAGTGACCTGGCAGCACACAAGGGACTTGACCGGGAAGAGTCCATGGAGGTGGAGGCCCCGGCCGCTAACCCAAGTGGTGGAGGCCCCTTTGGCAGCAGCAGCAGCGCCCCCCAGAGCGGCGGCGGCAGCGGCAGCGGCAGCAGCGCCCCCACAGGTACCTCAGCGATCACAACCTCTCTACCTCAACTCGGGGACCTGACAACACTGGGCAGCTTCTCCGTCATCAATAGCAACGTCATCATCGAGAACCTCCAGAGCACCAAGGTGGCGGTGGCCCAGTTCTCCCAGGAAGCGAGGTGCAGTGGGGCCTCGGGAGGCAAGCTGGCCGTGCCCGCCCTCATGGAGCAGCTCTTAGCTCTGCAGCAGCAGCAGATCCACCAGCTGCAACTGATTGAGCAGATTCGTCACCAAATATTGCTGTTGGCTTCTCAGAACGCAGACTTGCCAACATCTTCCAGTCCTTCTCAAGGTACTTTACGAACATCTGCCAACCCCTTGTCCACACTAAGCTCCCATTTATCTCAGCAGCTGGCAGCAGCAGCTGGATTAGCACAGAGCCTCGCGAGCCAATCTGCCAGCATCAGCGGTGTGAAACAGCTCCCCCCAGTCCAGCTACCTCAGAGCAGCTCTGGCAGCACCCTCATTCCACCCAACAGCGGCTCTTCTCCCAACGTGAACCTGTTGGCGGCGGCGGTTACCACCCCATCCTCGGAAAAAGTGGCTTCGAGCGCTGGTGCCTCCCAGGCCAGCAACCCAGCAGTCTCGGCATCATCCTCACCAGCTTTTGCAATAAGCAGTTTATTAAATCCTGCATCTAATCCACTTCTACCTCAGCCAGCCCCTGCTAACTCGGTTTTCCCCAGCCCTTTGCCCAATATCGGAACAGCTGCCGAGGATCTCAACTCCTTGTCCGCCTTGGCCCAGCCAAGGAAAAGCAAGCCACCAAATGTCACCACCTTCGAAGCGAAAAGCACTTCCGATGAGGCGTTCTTCAAACACAAGTGCAGGTTCTGCGCAAAGGTCTTTGGGAGCGACAGTGCCTTGCAGATCCACCTGCGTTCCCACACGGGAGAGAGGCCCTTCAAGTGCAACATCTGCGGGAACCGCTTCTCCACCAAGGGGAACCTCAAGGTCCACTTTCAGCGCCACAAAGAGAAATACCCACACATCCAGATGAACCCCTACCCCGTGCCTGAGCATTTGGACAATATCCCCACGAGCACCGGCATCCCATACGGCATGTCCATTCCTCCAGAGAAGCCAGTCACCAGCTGGCTCGACACCAAACCAGTCCTGCCTACTGTGACCACTTCCGTCGGCCTGCCACTGCCCCCCACCCTCCCGAGCCTCACACCCTTCATCAAGACGGAGGAGCCAGCCCCCATCCCCATCAGCCAGGCTGCCGCCAGCCCCCCAGGCTCAGTCAAAAGTGACTCTGGGGCCCCCGAGCTCGCCTCCAGAAATCTGGGCGGGCTCCCCGAGGAAGGGGAAGGGCCCACCGTGCTACCCTCCAGTGGCAAAAGCGAAGAGAGCGGGGTGGTCAGCAGCTCGGCGCCGGCAGTGGGCAGCAGCTCCCTGCACTCCCCGACCGCTGACGGCGGCCCGGGCGGGGCCCCCTCTTTCACCAACCCTTTGCTGCCGCTCATGTCCGAGCAGTTCAAGGCAAAGTTCCCTTTTGGGGGACTCTTGGACTCAGCCCAAGCATCGGAGACATCCAAGCTTCAGCAACTGGTAGAAAATATTGACAAGAAGGCCACTGACCCCAACGAGTGTATCATCTGCCACCGGGTCCTCAGTTGTCAGAGCGCCTTGAAGATGCACTACCGGACACACACTGGGGAGAGGCCCTTTAAGTGTAAGATCTGTGGCCGGGCCTTCACCACGAAAGGGAATCTTAAAACTCACTACAGTGTCCATCGTGCTATGCCCCCACTCAGAGTCCAGCATTCCTGCCCCATCTGCCAGAAGAAGTTCACAAACGCAGTAGTCCTACAGCAACACATCCGCATGCACATGGGAGGCCAGATCCCCAACACCCCGGTCCCTGACAGCTACCCCGAGTCCATGGAGTCTGACACAGGCTCCTTCGATGAGAAAAATTTTGATGACCTAGACACCTTCTCCGATGAAAACATGGAAGACTGTCCTGAGGGCAGCATCCCCAACACACCCAAGTCTGCAGACGCATCCCAAGACAGCTTGTCTTCTTCGCCTTTGCCCCTGGAGATGTCAAGCATTGCCGCCTTGGAGAACCAGATGAAGATGATCAACGCCGGCCTGGCGGAGCAGCTGCAGGCCAGCCTGAAGTCGGTGGAGAATGGGTCCGTCGAAGGGGACGTGCTGACCAACGACTCGTCCTCGGTGGGTGGCGATATGGAGAGCCAAAGCGCTGGCAGCCCGGCCATCTCAGAGTCTACCTCTTCCATGCAGGCTCTGTCCCCCTCCAACAGCACCCAGGAATTCCACAAGTCACCCAGCGCCGAGGAGAAGCCACAGAGAGCGGTCGCAAGTGAGTTTGCCAATGGTTTATCGCCCACCCCAGTGAACGGTGGAGCTCTGGATCTGACATCCAGTCATGCCGAGAAAATCATCAAAGATGATTCTTTGGGGATCCTCTTCCCTTTCAGAGACCGGGGAAAATTTAAAAATACCGCTTGTGACATTTGTGGCAAAACATTTGCTTGTCAGAGTGCCTTGGACATTCACTATAGAAGTCATACCAAAGAGAGACCATTTATTTGCACAGTTTGCAATCGTGGCTTTTCCACAAAGGGTAATTTGAAGCAGCACATGTTGACACATCAGATGCGAGATCTACCATCACAGCTCTTTGAGCCCAGTCCCACCCTCGGCCCCAATCAGAACTCGGCGGTGCTCCCCGCCAGCTCGTTGTCATCTCTCATCAAAACAGAGGTCAACGGCTTTGTGCATTTTACTCCTCAGGACAGTAAGGACACCCCCACCAGTCAAGTCCCTTCTGGGCCTCTGTCATCCTCCGCCACGTCCCCAGTTCTGCTCCCAGCGCTGCCCAGAAGAACACCCAAGCAGCACTACTGCAACACGTGTGGCAAGACCTTCTCCTCGTCGAGTGCCCTGCAGATTCACGAGAGAACTCACACTGGAGAGAAGCCCTTTGCTTGCACTATTTGTGGAAGAGCTTTCACAACGAAAGGCAATCTGAAGGTACCTCACTCCGTCCGTAGCCCATCCCCCGCCACCCCATCTCCCTCACTGCCCTGAGGGTTCGGGATGGCGTGCAGGCCCCCACGGTCATCAGCCCAGCTCTTCTCACAAGGAGAGAATTCTCCAGGTTCCACTGTGGAGAAACAAGGATGCCTTTTGGGGTCACGATCCTGGCGGGGAGTAGGGCAGGCTGCAGCTTGCTAGAGGTCAGAGTGCCTTGAATAATTTGGTACCTAAGCAAGGCGGTGGCCCATCTCTGCTGTCTCGCTAAGTGCACCAAATGAATTGCTTTACCTACCAAGTGAGACAGCCCGGCATGGCCGTGGGGTATTGATTAAAGACCTCTGTGCGGCCCATATCACTTCGTAATTACAGTTCTCCTTGGCGCGCACATCTATTTTTCATAACTCTGCAGGCCAGCTTGATTTGCCCTTCTGAAAACAATAACGTCACTGCTCTGCTAATGGGCATTATGATAATTGATGACACAACATTTCATACTGATATGTGTTGGAAATAAAGCAAATAGGCTTAAGTTCTAGAGCAACAGCTGAGGGCGCGCACCGTGGACAGTTTTCTGTTGACAGAGTATTTCTCCAGAGATTGCTGCCAGTAATGCGAGATGAATAATTACTTTCTGGCGTTTCTCTGCATGCACGGGCCCTCCTATGGGCAGTCAGTGAGGGGTACTCTCTTCCCATCTGAAAAGGACATTGATAGGGTAAAGGGTGTCAGATACAATACTTACCATTGCAATGAGAGTGGACATAACAATTCTCACCCTGAAAGGCGCTATCTGCGACTGACTGGCTTGCTTGAGGCCATTACAAGCTAAGTACGTGTAATAAAAAAAGAAGTAAGTAAGGCACCTTGGCCCAGGAAAAGGAGAGGCGGCCCAGGGCTGCCGAGAGCAAACACGTTATTACTAGTTGGCTGGAGTGGACGGTTCCCGTTACCTTTTCCACTGTCTGGCACATAACGAGACTAGACATTTAGGCCACTTGCTTTGTCGAGTGTGGGGAGATGAGCTGAGACAGACTCCACTATTAAGCGTCTTCCTCTCTCCCTCTCTCCTGCCCCCCCCACCCCGCCCCCTCCTCGCAGGTACACATGGGCACGCACATGTGGAACAGCGCCCCCGCGCGGCGGGGTCGCCGGCTCTCGGTGGATGGCCCCATGACATTTCTCGGAGGCAATCCCGTCAAGTTTCCGGAAATGTTCCAGAAGGATTTGGCGGCAAGGTCAGCAAGCGGGGATCCTTCCAGTTTCTGGAATCAGTATGCAGCGGCGCTCTCCAACGGGCTGGCCATGAAGGCCAATGAGATCTCCGTCATTCAGAATGGTGGCATCCCTCCAATTCCCGGGAGCCTCGGCAGCGGGAGCAGCTCACCTATTAGCGGGCTGACGGGAAACCTGGAGAAGCTCCAGAACTCGGAGCCCAGCGCGCCCCTGGCCGGCCTGGAGAAAATGGCCAGCAGTGAGAACGGAAGCAACTTCCGCTTCACCCGCTTCGCGGAGGACAGCAAAGAGATCGTCACCAGCTAAAGCAGCTCCGGCTGGAGGAGGAGCATTCCCGTGGAGAATGAGGCCCGGGGCTTGCCGGCTGTGGCTGCTCCCCTTCCCTCTACCTTCTGGCCCCCCCGCCCCCCCACCTATGAACGACAGCATTACGGAGACATTCTTTTGTAACTTGTTCAACTTCCTAGAGTTCTAAGAAAGCTTATTTATTAGTGATATAACCTTGCTTTGCAAACAGAATGCAAGCGTTAACTTTGGTCTTCTGTATTTTGGACTAAATACTAATTGACTAGAGTGCTGTAAACTTGCTGTAACATTTATGGCAATTGCAAGTTGCCCTGCTAAGGCGGTCTTAATCTGGCATTAACTTATTTTCTATATCCAGTTTAATATGAATCTGGTGTTGATACAATGCCTCATGATGCATTAGATCTCTAATAAAGTCTGTATATAAATGTTCACTTTGATCCTGCTGGAGAATTTTATCAGCAAACACATTGTCTAATCTTTTGAAACAGAATTAAGGAAAGGACTGAAAGTACAGACTGAACAGTGTGGTTCTTTGAAAGGTTTGGGGTTTTGGTTTTGGTTTTTGGTTTTTTTTAATTTTGATTCTAAAAATTCAACCTGCTTTTCTTTTTTTGTAGATTTAACCATTTCCGTTTGGAACTGCTATTTGTATTGTGCTTTTTACTTGAGTCGTCTTCAATGTTAATAAGTTTCTGTACAGTAATAAGCACGCAGAATTCTTTAGAGAAAATACAAGTGTTGTTTTGGTAGTTGAAACTGAGACGTAACATTTTGCCTTGTAGGTATATTCACAATAGAAAAATCTGTGCTGGAATTTCACAATGCTGCTAAGTATAGCATCTTGAACAACCTTCAGTGGAGAAAATGTAGATGCTCTTGGATATACAATAAGAAATATCACTTTCATTAAAATGTACATATGTTCCTTATAAGAGCACATGCCTCTTCTTGATCAAGAGAGCAGGTATAGTGTTTGTTTATTTTGTATTAGGTATGGAAGAAAACAAATTGGACTGTTACATGCACTTTCTTGGAAAGTTGAAAGGAAAGGGGGGGGGGTCCAATTTCTTTTAACATTTAATACTTACTAACAACAGAGATACTGTAATTTTACTCAAGTAATCAAATACATTTTTTTTTGCAACAGATAAAACAAAATACTGTGTCTTTGTTTTTAGAGTACATTTCTATTTGGCCAGGCCCCGTAATGTATTTTAACATTTCCCCCGGCATCAGTAAATTGTGTGTGTATCTCTCACTTCCTCTCATAAGGAATTGTAAAAGGCATAACAGAAATAGGTTTGCATGGGCATGTGTTTTCTTTTTTCTTCAGTGTGTGCGCTCTAGACACATTTTCCCAATATCTATTGCTTGTTTGGCTATTCTCACAAGTGCCCCCCCCCCAAAAAAAAATATGAAAGCGTTTTCATCTGGACAGGTAAGTTTCCTTAAAACAGGGCATTTGTGCCAATATAGACAAAGGTTTTATTTGAACTGTGTGGTCTCACTTCACTTGATTCAGTTTGGTTTTGGGGTTTTTTTGTTGTTGTTTTAAGACGACTTGAGAGTAGCTTTACTGGAGAATTCCCCATGCAGCGGGGTTATATAATCTGACTCAAACTGGGCCTCAACTCTGAGGGGTCAACATATTCTTATTTAATTAACCTTTTAGGCATTTAGCCACATATACCTATTTGAAAGAAAAAGTCCCTTTCATTGCTATGTAGAGTCAGGTTGAATATTTCTTCATCAACATTCAATCTGGTTTTTCCTCTCTCTCCCTTTTGTTCTAGAGGAAACATGTTTTCCTCCTGAGCATTATGTTGGGTAAAAATGCAGACAGGGTGGAAGTTGGTGTCTAGAGGGGTCTGCAAAAATTTTCTTTCAATAAAGCGGTGAACCACCAGCAGCAAGCCAGTGGGCCTGCTGCGCCCAGGCATGGTGGAACCTGAGGGCCACCTTCCAGGATGTTTCCATCAGGGCAGAGGCCAGGCGTTCCAGAAGGTGGGTGCTGGACTCAGGGCAGGGGGATACTCAGAGCTGAGCAACCAGACCTGGAGGTGGGATTGCTCTGCCATCCAGATCCCTCTGCAAAGTTTCAGTTCCAGAACGTTTAGAGGGTGATGCTCTGTATCTTGCTTCTCCAGGTCTGACCAGGGAGCCTTCAGGGGAACCCCTTTACTCAGGAGTGGGGACTCAGAGAGGTCAGATTTCTGGCCTGAAGTTCTGTGCTGGAGGGGCCCTAGGGGACGTTTTTCTTGCAAGGAGGTATCCAAGACTGGAAGAAGAGGATGGGGAGGGGTGGTAGGGGGGCCGCGGGGGGACTTGCATGGTTTGGGGAGCAGAGCTGTTCCTGAAGCGTTCCCTGAGGGATGGGGCCTGGGGATATCCAAGGGCGCCTTGCCTCTGGGACAGGGTCCCTATGCGCACCCAGGCTCCCGCGCCCCTGCACGTTGCCCGCCTCTCCAACGGGGCCCAATCCGGTGTACCCCCGTCGCCTTTTACCGAGCACACGCCCAGCCTCTGGCCAGCCCCGTCCCCCGCCCCCCACCTCCCCTGCATTGGCCGGTCCCCGCCCCCACCCCATGCCCGGGGCTCCCACTCGCCGGCCTGGCGCGGGGGTCGCGGCACTGCACCACCCGGGCTGCGCGTCCATTTCCGCGAGACGGGCGGTCGGGACAATTTTTTTCTTCTCCCTCTCACCACCAACCTCCTCCCTTCTAGCGTTTTTTGAAAAGTAAGTTAAAGGGAGCAAAATTAGCTTTTTCGTTTAAACAGATTTTCAAGACAGCCGAAGCCCTTAGGAAAAGGTCGGAGCTCCAGCGCCCGGGTCTCTGTCTCTTCCCCTCCCACGCTCCCCGCTTTTGTCCCTGCCTATCCATCTATCGATCGACGATCTTTCTAATCTATTGATCATTACCTGCCCAGTCCCCTTTCTATTCATTTCCAAAAAGAGAAATCGCCCTAGGCCCTGCTTCCCTTCACAGTGTGATACATACATTTAGCTCTTGAAAAACGGAATGATATTTATAAAGCAACAGGGTTTAAAGGCAGATGATGGGAACGTATCACCCTCGCCTCATTTTTCACCTTTTTTTCTCTCCTGGCACTTGAGGTGCATCGAGGTCCTGGGGAGTCACCCCCAGAACCTTATTTCCCGGGTTTTCGGTGTTTTACACTGAATTTATGCTGAGAGAAAAATTCACAAAATCTTTGAACTTTAAAAATACTCCTTTTGGTGACATTTTCCCCAGCTCCTTTAAAAAAAAATCAGAATTGTAAAAATCCAGCGAATAGTGTAACCAACTCTCTTGTGCCTGGCTCTCAAAATTTTCACACTTTAGCAACTTGGGGTTTAGGTTTGTTGGGGTTTCTTTTTCAGTTTTTATGGGTTTCTTTTAGTAACCCTTTTTCTTTCTGTCTTGCTGTATGACTGTTCTTCTCTCACCTCCTTCTCTTCCTGTGCTTTTCCTTCCTTGTTTTCCTTTGTGTTTTTCTTTTTTCTCCCTCAGTCTCCAGTGCACCCCCAGAGCCTGCACACACGCGCGCGCGCGCGCACACACACACACACACACACACACACACACACACACACACACACACATTCCTCCTTCTCTCTGGAAATATATTTGGAAGAAGAGTATTTGGGTTATTGACAAGGACCTGGGGACAGAAAAAGAAAGATTAATGACACACCCAAGTTTTCCAAGACCCCCTCAGGTCAGTGACTCCACTCAGCTCAGGAGGAAACCTTCCCTACAGGTCTATAGGACATACCTGAAGCTAACTCTTGAGTTCTTGAGTTTTCATATCTCAGTCTTCAGGGACCAAGTTTATTCTACTGACGTATGCGGGAACAATCTTTTTGAATTAAGAAAAAAAAAAAAAACTTCATACAGAAAACCCGAAATGATTTGCATTTGACATACATTTCTAACAGTAGATTATTTGCTTATTGTTTTTGGCGTGTTGTAAATGTCGAGAATGAGAGAACTATTTTTTCCCCTTTTTAAAAAAACTCCAACTCCGTTAAAACTTAGCAGTCTTGTTAGAAAAATAAAGCGCTGGAGTCTTTACCAGGAGTTACACGCTCTACCCCAAATGAAACAAAGGTGGCGGGGGAGGGGGCGGGGGTGTACCAAAATGAGGAAAAATGTAAAGTGAATTTCAAAGGGCTGCAGAGAAAAGGGCAATCTAAGATTCACAGAAAGTGGAGACGGATAAGACAGGAATTAGGTCATCTCGTCCAGACCCCAGGAAATATGTTTAGATCAAAGCCTGCTCTGTTAGAATAAACAAAACAGGACCCACTGGGCCCTACCAATATTTTCATCTCACTGCTAAAAGCTGCTAATCTAACCGGCTCTATTTGATGAAAGGGGGTAAAAATTACAACTGTAAAAATGACAGTAAAAAATGTCCTCTCGACTATAATAGGAAGATAAAGATTTAGATTTGAGCTAAAAAGTAACAAGATCCAGGCCCAGATCAGCACTAACTTCCTGGAATTTTAGCACTGAGTAAATTATCTAATCCCAGCCCATTGTTCCCTCCTTGCATCGCCCCCATCCCATGCGATTGAGTATACCAGATGATTTACATAAAAAAATTGTTAAATTTTAACTGCAGTCTCAGAACTTTGCAGGAGGCAGACTTTTGGGTTCACTTACTTTACAACCCTTAGGAACCTACTATCCCCCCTTGTCCCAACCCCACTGTCGCCAGCCCCCTAGGCTGGCGTTGGGGTAACATGGGGCCTTTATTGCTGTGGATCGTTCTTTAAGTCCTGTCTTCACGTTTGGACACTCCTCCGGCGAAGGACAGAAGGACGGATAGCCCGGGCACCCCTGTCATCTTAGGCTTGGCTTTGGACCGGCGCCGCTGGGCAGCCGTTGATATTTTAGCAGCTAAGCTGAAGCACTGGGCAAGGCTTTCTTTCACCACAGAGTAGATAGCCTTAAACCAACTGCCAGAGAGCATTCACTAGATAGAAACATCCAGAAAAGGGACAGGAAATCCCAGAGAACGAAAATTCACCCAGGCTAAATCCAGGGTTGTAGCTCCTTGCTGAGCCTGGTTTCCTCTTAACTGTTTAAACGTATGATTTGGCTCCTCGTGTGTTTCTAGAACCATCTAAGCTCAAGTTTAACAAAGACGCAGGGACCGCCTGTCAGCTTGGTCTGGATCCTCTCTAAAGCCAGGCCGACGGGGGTGGGGCATGATAAACACCACCAGGAGCAGCCACCTTCTGCACGGGCCCCTGGCCGCTCACACGCTCACACGCAGAGGGCAGTTTCAGGATTGACTTTTTACTTAGGTTCCTCAGAGGGCTGTGAGGACAAGTGGCGCTGTGTCGATCCTTCCTCCTTAGACACAGGCTGGGACCCCCTCCAGTTCGCCTAGAGCCAAGGAACCCAAACAGCAAGGTCTGTTAGGACGTGGATGCCGAGAGGCCAGGGGTCACAGCATCTTGCAGTCAGAGCCTGGACAGTCACTTGTCAACATGGGTAAACAAATAAACAGGGAAGTCCCCTCTTCTAATGGAAGGCACAGAAAGGGGAATCCTCATGGACCCACAAAGCTGCTTCTGTATTCAGAATTTGGGGTGCATGCCTATGACTCATTTCGTAACAGTCCTGTCAGACAGGCAGGGATGCTGTCACTTACCAGATGACGAAACTGAGGCCCGGAGAAGAGAGAAGGAACAGCTGAGGGCCAGGAGGCTTGGAGCTGTGCCTCTCTGGATTCCAGCTCTGGGGTGCAGCCCTCCCATTGCCTGTTCCATGGGGCTGTTTCCCGCTCTGTGCTCTGAGAGGTTCCATTTCCACCACCATTTCCCAGTGGTGGGTCCCATCAGACGTTTACCTTATCCACTATTACTTGATCATTTCATTTCAGTTACTCCTTTCTTAAACACTTGAGTTTGTTTCCTTTGGAAGGCTGGACACACTGGATTTGATTCTCTCCAACAATCTTTCTAGTCTGTGCAGGACAAATCCTTACAGTTCACATCCATTCAGTAAGATGCCCCAAGTGAAATGATACCTGCATCTCCTGCTGCTTCATTCATCTACATGCTTCCTTGCTTTTCAACGACTGCCTCTTGCTTTAGACAGATGTGCAGGCTTTGGGTCCTAGATGTAGTTCCCCACCTCACTATTTGTCAAAACACATCTTGACACTGACACGGAGACTTTTGAACTGTGGGCTGTGACCCATTAACGTGAATCAGTGTAGTCGGTGCACCCTGGTGGCTCAGGTGTTAAACTTGAACTTGGGCTGCAGGCCACATGCAGCCCAAAGCCCCGGATTTATGGCGTGAGGCCCACAGAACAACTGAAATGAACAACGAAATAAGTAAAATGCTTCTTCCTCTCTCTTCCTGCCTGCTGCCTGCTTGCCTTTCTCCCTTAAAAACAAACAAACAAATATATATATATATATATATATATATATATATATATATATATATATATATAAAATTGTCTAGTCATCAGCAAGCATTATTTTTTTCAAGTATAATAGAGCACAAGCTATCAGGGGCTATCAGTGTCTTCAGTTAAGAGTGCATGAAGTTTTGCCTCCATTGTATATCTGTGCACAGATGTGTCTACATGAGGTCACATTGATAAATGTGCTTCTCAGCACAAGCTGTCTTCAAATAAGTTTGAAGGCCAATGACAAAGGTCCTGAAAAAAGTTGTCCTTCCCCCTCTGGTTGTCAGCTGGAATCACAGAACCAGGGGCTTTCAAGAGGGCACTGGCAGTCTGGTTTGGGGAGGGGAGGGGCTGTACCGTGATGAAGGAACAGGTAGAGTAGTTTCCCATTCTCTTTGCAATCATTCATCCATTATGCAGAGTTTTCCAGCTGTCACTCTTCAAGGAAAGAAAAAAAAATAGGCTAATGGCTGGGTTCACAGTGCTGGCTTTTGTGTGTCCTCCTCTCCAGAGCTGCCTCTATATGGAGGATTTTAATAGCATTTTGTCATAAAAGGGATTTCTCCTTACACATACATGAGTGCAAAAGAGAAAACAAAAACTGAATTAACAGTTACTGTAAAAGCTGCACTGTCCCTTTAAGCTTTGTCCCCCTGTGGTAATTGGGCCCCAGCTATTGGATAAGTAAAAGAACCTCCCTTCCAAATCCTTTTTCTAAGCATCCTTAGTCACTGTGCTAACTACAGGGCTTAGCAGAGCAAAACAGTGTGCAGTCTTGAGTCATCATTCCTAGAAGGACATTTTCAGAAACAGGGCTCACATAGGGAGGCTGTCAGTGGACTTTACCAAAGACAAGACTCTTGCTCACACGTGGATGTGCAAGCACACACATGTGCGCATACATGCCTGCATCTCCAGAGCTGAGAGTATCCGGGAAGGAACCTCTTTGGATGCAGAGCTTGCCCTGAGAATAGGGCTTGTCAGTTGAAGGACCTAGGGTCTTGGCCTTGATTCTCAGTCTAATACTCCTTATGCAAATCATAATGAAAAGGGTCCCCATAATAGTTCACATTATTCTGATCAGCTTATGCTTGCATTGCCACACCCATCCCCAGGGCAAAGTGTACATCCCTGCCTCTGAGTTTGGCCATGAGACTTGCTTTGGCAGGTAGAATGAGGCAGATGTAATGGTATGTCATTTCCAAGTGTGGACCTCAAGATGCCTGCCTGTTTCCACTTGTGCCTCAGTATTTCTGCCATCGCCATGAGCAGAGCGTGTCCAGTGCTCAAGGGAAAAGAAAAGAGTATGTGGGCAGAGCCACCCCAATCACATCCAACTGAGAGTAGACACGCCCTGCCCAGCTGTAGTACTCGAGTGAGCCCAACCCATAGAGCCATTTCCATATCTGGGGGTATGTGGTTTTTAAGCCATGGAGCTTGTGAGTGGTTTCTTATTTAGCATCACTGGGATCACAGTTAACTATTCAGTCAGATGTATTTAGTAATTACCAAGTGTCAGATGGTGTTCCAGAAATTTGCTCAGATAACTCATTTGATCCATCTAACATGATGGATCTTACCCATTTTATGGGTAAGAAGACTAAGGTAGAGAGGTTAAGTAAACCCAACTTCAGAATGCACATGTTCAGCTCTTAATTACTATGTTAGTTATCTTTTTGTTCTGTTGCAGACCTTCCCCGAGAAACCCACTGCTGGTACCTCCCTAACTGAACCCCAGGCCCAGAATTACAAAACAAATCAATCGAATCTCTGCACTTTCCCCTTTTTCCGGTCTATTCATAAGTCTCTGGATTGGTGAACTCCTCCGGGATTCACAGGCAAGTGATCTATTCTCTAAACACCTCCCGCCAGGATCTTTCGTACTCAGCATGCCATGTAGACAGAAATAGCAGGGGTCCACACTCGTTGTGAATCCACACACTAATTTCAGTATCTGCCTTCTGTGAGCGCTGGGCACTTGATGCATGCAATCATCATTATCTACTCTATAAAGACCTCGTTCATGCTTCAAGATTAAATTATTTTTGTATCCTTTTCCATAGAAGAAATGATCCTTCCACTTAGCAGTGTCTGGGGCCTCATTCTCCTCCTTCTGCTCCTCTCTCATGGGAAAGTAAGTCAACTAGCTTTCCTTTTGCTTTTCCCAGAGTGCTCGTTGCACAGTCTTTCATGGAGAGGGGAGACGCTGAGTCTGAACACGCACAGGGAAGACGCAGTTTGCAGACATGAGCAGCTGGTATATTTTTGTCTCCCTGTGAAGAAGCTCAGTGAGAGTCACATCTTCTTAGATGCATAGAGCTAGAATTAAGGAAGTTGAGGGATGTTGTTAAAATTTGCCAAATTTAGGAAATCTGAGAAGAGGGTTCGGTTTTCATGGTCTGGACGCGCTGCAGGGAGTGGAAAACAGGATGGGAGGACTGGGGTTGATGATCTTCCTTCCTCTGGTAGTGTCCACCTCCTGAGGGGCCAATGTATTTGTTTCCTAGGGCTGCTCTAACAAATAAAATAACAGGAACTTGTTCTCTCACAGACTAGGAGACTAGAAGCGAGTCAAGGCGTTTGGCAGAGCTGCGCTCCCTCTGAAGGCTCTAGGGGAGCGTCTGTCCCATGAGCTTCTTCTGTCTGTGCTGGTACATTGCCGGCAATCCTTGGCTCATGGACGCATTACTCCAGTCTCTGCCTATATCCTCCCATCACGTTCTCCCATATGTCTTTACATCATCTTCCCTCTATGCATGTTTATCTCTGTGTCTAGAGACACTGGTTACTTGAATCAGGATCTACCTGAATGATCTCATCTCCCTGCTAACCCTCATCTCAGGTTCTCAGGTTTATTTGTACAAATAATGCAGGAGGACACAAGGCCCCTGCAGACAGAAACCCCAGGCTTTCGCCAGGCCTTCCACCCTCTTACCAGCATAGTGGGGCTCTATTTTGGAGTCTCCATGGGGACCTGGGAGCCTTTGGGAGCCTGAGTTAGCGCAGCATCAACCTGGGCTTTGCTTTGAGACTTGACCTTGACCTGTGCCTGGCAGAGCCTGAGATTCTTGGCAGTGCAGGTGCCAGCCCATTATCTGAGCCTGGAGTGAGCCTAATGCAGGCCAGGTGACCGACCTTGTCGCTGCCACCTTTGGAATCTTGGGTTTGACCTCCTTGGGCTATACAAGGGCTTTGATGATGACCTTGGCACGTGCGCTCAGGGCCTTGACATTGTTGGCTTGCATCTTCTTAAGACCCTTTTTGCTGTGCTTCTTGACAAAGCCCATGTTCCTCAGGAACTTGTGGTCTATCCCCTTGGGAGATTCACATCTTTGTGACTGGGGTTTCTTGGTGCCATTTCTGTGCCATTTGGGGGACTGGTTATGCATAATGTGGTTCTGAAACTTGGCCCCGTCTGGACTGAAAACTGCCAATGATCTCATTTAATCTGATTACCTCTGCAAAGACTATGTTCACATAAGGTCACATACACAGTTACAGGACTTGGAGAGTCTATCACAGGAGCTCAAGCAGAACACAAAGAGGACCTGAGAGGAAAAGGAAGGGTGGTGGAGCTTAGGGTATTTTTAAGCAGATTTCATAGCCTAGAAAAGCCATGACTCTCAGAGCTAAAATGTGCCCAGAGGCCCCAGCTCACGCACTGGAGACTCACAGACTGAGTTCGACCTACACATGTGTTTTATTTGGCTCACAAGTCATATTTAACAAATTTGAAAGCAGTCCCAACATTCGAAAGTTAAGAGATCTCATATAAAAGTTCAAATTTCCAGATTTCTTTTTTCCAATGTCAGATGATCTAGTGTTTTGCCTTCCCACCTTTCAACCATTGACTGGCACAGAAGCTGACTGTCCCCTTTAGATGGAGCGAAACTGTTCTCCAGTTTTCTTCAGTTCCCACCCCAAAGGACTCACTCATCCACTGCTGACCTCTGGAAGCATTCGACTTTTCTCCCTAGACAAGCTCCAGTCAGAGCATTCTGCAAGTGAGGCGAGGATGGCCAAGAGATAGAAGCCCCTTGAGTTAGTGATGAATATAACTGCGGACAGATTCTTCAGAAGGGGAAGGTTGGGGCAGAATTTACGAAAGAAGATACCTTCAATGAAAGGATGTCCAGGAAGGTAACCCACTGCCTGAGGACATTTCAGGAGAAGGGCCCCATCAGCAATCAGATTTCAGGGTTCAGACAAGACCGTAAATTTTCTGCCCACTTCCTTGCTGCAGATGTTAGAGAAAGGGAGAGAAAGACCATGATGGCTTTAAGCTGGGCCTGAGATGGAGAAGTTTCCCCTTATCCTCTGGCAGAGACTTTATGCCTTGCCATACACTTTCCCACTCACTGTTAAGAAACCCTGCCAGAAGGAAGCAGATGGTGGTACCAAACTGATAAGGAAACCAAGGTTGAGGGAATTTAATGAGGCCCCTCTAGGTAGGCATAGTAGGTGGCAGAGAATTATTAAAATTCAGTATCTCTCTGCTAGCTCAGTGCTCTAAGAAAACACTCACTAGTTTGGAGGAGTTATAATTGCCTCCAGGCAGCAAGACTCTCCCACTTTTGAGTTTGAAAGGCTCTAGCCACAACAAAAACTCCAAAACTGTGAACTTCCTCCAGACCCGAATGGATTATCACGAGAGACAAATCACTAACCAGGTACTCCTAGCCTCCCTTTCTTTCTTCCCTTCCTCCTTTCTTCTCTCATCTCTTGCTTTCCTTCATCAAATGGTTATTAGAAACTCATTAGCCTCCAAAGTGCCAGGCAGTTTGGTAACCCCCAGGATGGCCCTCTCATGCCTGCAGCGTGGTGGAGGCCACCAGGGTGAGGTCACAGGGTGTGCCTTGAAGTGCTAAAGAAGTTCCCACACAGGACAGTCCCTGGCCATGATGGGGATTCAGGGACACCTCCTCAGGCCCTGGGAACAAACCTAGCCTGCTTGGTGGAGTCTCTTCATTCATTCAACAAATGTTTAGTGAGTACCTGCTCTGTGCCAGGCACTGCTCTTGGTTCTGAGACACAATGATGAGCAAAGCAGAAGAGACACCTGCCCTCAGGATGATTACACTCTGGTGAAATGGCTAGAAGAACAGATCACGTGGCTTTAGGTGGACACTTCCCTGAAGGCTGTGGCACTCAAGTATTGCTCCCAATTAAGAGGCACTGACAACAGTGACAGCGTAGAGATGTGCACATCCTACATTTGTAGGGGCACAGAGCTGTGCAACAGCCAAAGGGCTGAGAAGGAACCCAATGACCAAGGGTCGCACTTCAGCGAGTGCCTGCATTTCCTGCAGCTTCCACTTCTGGGAGCCTGGGTGGTGAAAAGACGTCCTGTTTTAGAGGTTCTCCATTCAGCAACAATCCTTATCACAAGAGCTTTGCCAAGACCACACAGGCTGCACCCGAAAACCGCCCCATCGCTGCTCCAGGTGCGATGTCTTTGTCTCCTTCCAGCCCAGTCGCCTCCAACCAGGGGTGGGGCAAAGCTGGCATCTTCCCCATAAGAAATGTCTTGATGACTGAGGCAGCAGGGAAAGAAGAGCAGCCGCCACTGTCCCTGCGTAAAGAAAGAGTGAAAGGAGCTGTGCTGCCCGCCCGCCGTGAGTCCTCATTCACAGTTTGGGGTAAATTTGTGAACACTCACAGGTAGGCAGACTTGACCATCTTCACTTGGGAGCAGGGACGGGACTGTGAACATGGAGAAGACATACTGAGTCTGTTCATCCTACTCGAATATCCTCTTATCACATAGAGCGGGGAGGAATGGGTCTTCCCTGATTCTAGATCCCTGTAACAGAATGTATCACTTTTGCAGAAAACAGTGTTCGTTCTTGAATTAGTGATGGCTGCTAGAAATAATAGCCTTCGGCTTCAAAGGACAAAGAGATAGTTAGGAGCCGTGGTGAGCCGTGGTCAGCTGAAGGAAACATTTCTTGATTAGAGACCCACAGAGAAACACAGCGTTCCTAGAAATGGGGCCTTTTCCTGACCACTGAAGGAAAAGAAGCAAGACCTGTCCTAGAATTAGCAAAAGCTGTTGCATGAAAGAGAGACAGACAAAGAGGTTTTACAGAGTAAAAGGAGAGGACACAGATGTCAGCACAAAGTGCAGTGAGATGAGAAAATTATTCCTGGCAAGAGGAAGAGAGACTTAGGGTTAATGTTCAAAGTCTTTCTGCAGATGATGTGTTTGTAGTTCTTTAAGCTCTTACATATTTTTGGAATAGAACATACTAGTATAACATAAAGATATTGATTGCTAGTTGCTTTAATTAAAAAAAAAAATTCCCTTTCTTTAAAAATAAATCCAAATGGCAAAATAATTTCCAGTGTCTATTGTGCAGTTTAGGAAACTTTATAAAGTTAGCCAGCTCAGATTTCAAGGTTTGGGTTCTGATACCACACTTCACCCCAAGGAGGCTTAATTTAAGCATAGCATCAGGTGATAGGAGGACGGTTCGCCGAACACACTCTGAGCAGTATGGTTCTGAACTGGACCACTTAACAACTCTGTTCCCATCGCCACCACCCCCACAACTTTTGAATAAAATGAATACTCTAGAACATGGTCCTCAAATTTTCCAGTGCTTCAAAATCACCTTGAGGCATGCCCTGGTGGAGAGCAGTTAGGTCACTTGCCTCTGAAGGAGTCAGCCACACACCCCTGGGTGCAAGGCCTGAGCCTGGGGGGCTGGGAGAAGGGCATGGGGAAGGGGGCAGGGGCAACCAACATGAATAAATCAAAAATAAAAAAATAAAGATGCTCCTTCCTCCTCTCTCTTCTTGCCTACCTGGCCTTCATTCTTGTACCTTTTCTTTAAAAAACACCCTGAAAGCTTGTTTTTAAGATGCAGATTCCAGGGCTCTGGCCTAAGAGTTGGATAGACTGTTACCACCTCCCAGTATGCCCAAAACTAAGCCCGAGGGGCCATGGCTGTGTAATCAGAGCCCTGCCAACTTTCCAGCACGGACTCCAGATACTGACCCCCTTATGAAGCTCCAAATTCCGTGGTCTCTCTTCCCTTCTTTGAATGAAATTAGGAGAACATATTTTGCTGAGTTTGTTTGGACTGACTAGAGTCCGCTTGAGAGACTGCTCCAGCTCCCCACTCATCATCCCAGCTTCCCACTCGTGTTCTTTAATTCTTCCCAGTTTTCTATTCCTCATTTTTAGTTCTTTAGTTCTCAGCTCAGAGAGCACAGCCTCCATGTAGCCTTCCCTGTCTAAACTGGTGCTTTTTCCCATATTCTCTCTCTTGAACACATCCCTGTGTTTTATTGCCATCACCATTCCTGGAATAATCCTGTCTCTCTGGTTATTGGAAGATGATCTTCTATGAAAGCCTTGTTTCCTACTCAATTCCCAGCACCTAACACAGTGCCAAAATAACAAATGAATGAATGAATATATGCAGGTTGACAAACAAGGTGTAAAAAAAAATGAACAATGTCATACATTCTGGTCTTAGAAACTTAAGACTGCAGAGTGAAGCAGATGTGAGCAAAAGGATGATGAGTAGGAAAGGAATCACTGTTTCCTTCGGGGTAGGGACAAATTAAATTAGGAATAGAGGGTGGAGGTGTGTGCATCTGTTCATGAGCAATTTGACACAAGATTCTTTGTCCTTTTTTTACATCTGCTTTAAAATTATAAAAATACATGTCCATAGTAGACAATGTGGAGAAACAAAAAAATTTAAATGGGAGAAACCATACTGCATAAATACACCCAAAGATAACAATGGTTTTCACTTTTAGAATATTTCCTTATAGAATATTTTTAGAATTTTTTTTCCTTTCAGAATATCTTCAAAGCCATATTGCTACAGAATTCATATATGGCAACTTGCTTTCATGTTCTGCTATTTTATTATTTAACCGAAGAGGACATGCATATTCACATGCCTATAAAGTATCTTATAAAAACATTTTTAGTGGTTGCTTGTAATTCCGTTATATGGGTGGAGATACAGAATTTCTTTCCTTAATTTCTTTTACGAGGTTGTCTAGAAAAACACCCTTAAATAGCACTTGGTACTATTTCTCTTTTAAATGGAATGGAACTATCTAACAAATGAATTTTCCCCTTGATGAGAGTAGGGACTCTCAACTGGGGGTGATTTTGCCCCTAGGAGACATTTAGCTATGTTGGGGACACTTACGTTTGTCACAACTGGGAAGGGGGGCTACTGGCACCTAATGGGCAGAGGGATGAGTCGCCCTAAGCACCCGACAGTATGTAGGACAGTCCCCCCACAACAAAGAAGTTTCTGGCCCAAATGTCAATAGTTCTCTGGTTGTTATCCTGGAGAGTGTCAGGGTTAATCTTCAACATCCACTTAAAATTCAAATAAGCCTTCTACCATTCCAGGACAGAACTTTGCCCTAGAATTCTGCTTTCCAACTTCAATGACAAGACTCTAGAATTCCTGATCTTTTACTTTCAAACTTTTAATTTTATTTGAAAATGTAAAACAAGATAAAAAAAGAGAAACTGGAGATCATAGTATGACATATGTCGGTTACAGTCCTGGAGTCTGCTCTCATTTGGTTTCAGAGTCTCGAGGGCACAGGTCTGCACACTCTGTAAGTATGCAGTCTCAGGCTGTAGTCAGGTTCAGTAGAAAACACTTTCCAAAGCAAAGACATGATCTGATGATACAGAAAGAGTTTCTAAGTTCCAAAGGGATTTCAAGGAGCACTTAGCTCGATTCAAATATTCGGAATTCTTTTATTTGCACCTTTCCTTAAATGCAGGTCTTACTCCTTCCCACCTTTTGCAATATGTGAACTTGCTGGGGAATGCCAGTT
Organism: Solenodon paradoxus; assembly: GCA_004363575.1. Taxonomy (NCBI): domain Eukaryota; kingdom Metazoa; phylum Chordata; class Mammalia; order Eulipotyphla; family Solenodontidae; genus Solenodon; species Solenodon paradoxus. The sequence continues at coordinate 130,252 of RJWH01003408.1, read as the reverse complement.
AGGAAGCAAAGTCATCAAAACCAACCCCTTCTGTTGACAAACGTGCATCTCTTTTAGTCCAGATTTCAGTCTTTGGGACTTAACCCAACCTTCCCAGAGACAACTGGTGCAGGGACAGTTTGTCATGGTGCATCCCTCTGGGTGATCCAAATACCACTGGTTCCACGTAAAACAAAGGGAGTGTTTGCTACTCCTTTTTCCCCTCCCACATTCTTTCTGGAGTTTATTGTGAATGGAAGAGGAGTTTAACTTGGAAATGTTTGGAATTGTGTTTCAGGTATTTACACGATTACACAAAGAGCCTTCCCAAGTAGGTGCTGGGGGAGAGATATAAAGCTCAACAGAATCAGGAGTCACTTTTTGCATTGGAACGATGGAAATGCGATTTTTAGTTAACACGCACTCAGAATTTAGAGCGGGTGAGCGTGGGCTGAGGTCAGTGATTCACGCCTTGACATCGATCTGTGCTTTTGACCTAGATCATTTCTGTGTGCAGCACTGGTTGGCAACTTTGCCTTCTGCAGTATTTGATGTGACTCCTCCACCGAGCCTTAGACCTGAGCTGAGGGTCAGTGGCGCTCCATTTGCCATCAAATCATCTTCCAGGAGGAAGGCATCTTCCCTTCTCCTCAATTCCTCCTTCGAGGTGGACTGAAGCCTGGAAGCATTTCTGGGTCCTAATCGGTTACATCAGCTAATGGCACACACTGTATCATTTGGGAGGCTTGGGAGAACAGGGGAGGAGTGGGGGACAGGGAAGACAGAGCCCTGGGACTGGAAGACAATTTAAAATAAGCAATCACGGGCTGAAAGAGAATACGTTGGCTCTAAAATAAGTACAGGAATAAAAGAGATGGATGGGAAGTCAATTTTCAGGTCTCTGTCTTCTAGGTGATGTGCAGTCTTTTATTTTTCTGCTCTTAGTCGGCAGCCTTTGGTTTCCAAATACTCATTTTCTTTGTAATTTCCCATTAAAATATTGATTCAACTGCTGAAAATGATACAGCCAATGCTTTCAAGATTTGCAAGGCAGGCCCACTCCGAACTGGCAAAGGGGTCTGCATCAGCACACATAAATGCACCCAAACATGTAAGAGGCCACGCAGAATACACACACACACACACACACACACACACACACACACACGCATGCACGCATGCACGCTCACTGCAGACTGCTGTAAACTTAGACAGTGTGGCAAAGGGGATTTGTTCATATTCAATTAAATCCAAGACTCAAGTTGGGGCGTGCTCTGGTGGAGAACTGGTTTGGTTGCTGCCTTTGGCTGAGAGCACAGTCCACTTGTATCCCAAGGACCCAGGTTTGTGTCCCGGGGCCAGTGTGAACAACCAAGATAAGCAACTAAAATTAAATGCTTCTTCCTTCTCAATCTTCAGGCCTGCCTGCATCTGCTCGCCTTCATTCTTGCCTGCACTTTTTCTTAAAAAAAAAAAAAGATTCAGACTGGACTGGAGTGTATGTGACACAGGCTTGAGGATGGTAGATTGAAGTGAATAAACTTCAGAATATGGACAAATATACCTCCCACTGCAGAATTCCTCAAAATAATAACTCTAACTCAAGTAAAAGCTCCAAGACCAGATCTTGACTAGTTTAATCAACTGCATCTTTCATGGAACAAATACTTAAGCAATACCTATCTGCTCACCAGATACTACGGTGATGCCACATGACATCAGCATTCCCCTCAAGAATGAAAATCTCAGTGGGGGAGAATAATACAATTTTGCAAGTAGTTATAGCATAAACCATCACGCCCTGGTTGAAACTGATTTTTCAGTTCTAAGTAAGAGTATTGGAATTGGCACCTAAGATTTCTTTCTTTCAAGCAGCTCTAATCGATGCCAGTGGACCACGCACCCCACCAACCCCCACCAGGGACAATAGTCCAAGGGGCAGTTGACATTACTTTATTCACCTGTGGAGGATGAGATCTCTGTGTTAGATTCTTGTTAAAAACAAAGAACACTTTCTTATCAATGGAGTTGATAGTACTACAATTCTATCATTTTTAGCCCTAGAACAATTGTGCCTGACACTAAAGGCATCTAAGACCCAGAAAAGGTAAATGACCTAACCAAGGTCATACAGTTCACTATTTGAAAGAGTTGGGAGTAGAATACAGGGTTTCATATCCTGTTTTCTATGTTCCTTCTGCTACAGTCAAATAAAACAAGGATCTTCAACTGTATTGGGTGTCTGAGCCTAAAGATCCATCCTCAACCAAGCAGGAGAGACAGAAGATGATTCTGCTGGAATAAACCAAGTCAAGGACATTGCAAAATGCCTGCTACACAGTAGAGTCGATGGCGTGAGTGGCCATTCTTCTCCCCATTGTCCTTGTTATTTTCATCATTTTCTGTCTTGCCTTTTAAAGGAAATCCAGTCTGGCAAATGACTTCTTAAAAAGATACTTTAAAAAAATCATTTAAATTTTGATCAGCCCTCCAAAAATTTTGTACAAATGGGATGCATTATTAAGGAGCAGAAGATGATTTGCTCTCAACTTGAATATATATTTGCATAACACAAGAATGTTAAGTAGCTTTTCATTTGTACTGTCTACATGACAGGGACAATAAAAGATATCCATAAAGTCTGGAAATATAGATATTGTTTGTTGTTTTTACGATTGGAGATGTTTTTGCCCTCATTGTTTATATTTGCCTATGTTTCCCGATTTCCTGGATGTCCTGTAGATCAGGAACATAGTAAACAATGAATTGCTTGCCATTGTGGAGGAATTCCTAAAGTCTTGCGTGCTCGGGTTAAAAAAAAACAACAACATATTTTATGATAGAATCTCTGTTTATAAACAAACCTCAAAAAATTTAGAGAAAGAAATTATTTTGACTTTCTTACTCAATGTTAGTTCCATAAACCATGACCAAATTATGGAAAATCCTAACTTGATGGATGATTGAGTTATTTTGTTTGAGTTAGTTTAATATGTTCAGGATTGGACAGTTTTTTTTCATTTCCCTATATTTCATCCTCTGAAGCTTTAAATTTTAATCATCAGGGCTAAGTTTTCTTCGGCATTTCTGAGCTCTACAATATGGAAAATTTTGTTCTGCAGGATTTTTCTTTTAGTTGCATTCCTCAAGTGCATTCTCAAAGTAAAAACAATTTAATTAAACATTGCTTTAAGCTTACAAACTATAGAACAGATTACTTTCTAATTCAGTTCTTAAAATAATCAGGAGATCATTTATTATAGGCCAATGGAAATGAGACTACTCCTGGGTTTTCTGTGCCCAAATTAAACTAGTTTCCAGGTTTGGCAATAGCAAAACCATAGCCTGAGTGATCATCTGTCTGGTCAGTAGCTGGCCAGCATTGATCTGAGTCAGCTAACTGTCCATAACTGAGATCATGTAGCAGAGATGACACTCCCTTCTCGAAACAAAGAAAATCACGTTTGTACTGTTTCATGTGACCATGAGTCTTTCTTGGTCAGAGAAAGCAGAAACTTGGGTCCTAGCAATGTCTATTTTTGAAAATGGCAAAGAGGGTAGAGAAGATCAATTCTGGGATAAGCATGAGACAATAGGCAGTGGGGGAGGGGAAAGAAGGGAGAAGAGGAAAGGGATTAAGAGCAAGATGGGAGGTGGGGGGAATCTGGTATTAGAAAATTGTCACCCAGCTTTTAGATTCTGAAATATAGGCATATTCAGTCTAATACTTGTTTATACTGCAGAATCTGAAATGGTACCAGGTAATTTCAGAGGACCAGTGTGGGATCAGGTACCTGGTGGGCGTGGAGGCAGTATTTGTGTGTGTGATAGGTATAGGGGGTGGATGGAGGAGGGTATTGGGTGTGCATGGTGAGGGGGTTTGTGGAGAGTAGAGGTGATGGCACTGATTTCAAGAGGTATGATTCCTTTGTTCAAGCACTCTGATGACTCAGGTATGTCACAGCCTCAGCAGGAGTCCAGGCAGAACTCTCAGCAAGCCAGTGACTAACTGTTGGATTGAAGAGGTCAGAAGGAGGGCTTGTCCTCAAGGCCCTGCCATAAAGGGCCAGAGTGAAGCAACGGGGGATGATGGCGGTCACTGGAATGGAGGCCCTGGGACCCAGCCATGAAATTGAGAGAGGGCCCTTTCCTTCTAGAAAGAATGTCAAAGGCACCACCGTGAGTGAAATCCTGCCAGCAGCACTAAGAATTCTGGTCTGAAAGCAAGCTTGCTACAGTCTTACCGCAAGATTTCTCCATCTCGGCACCACAGTCATTTGGCGTTGTCAGTTCTTCATTGTGGTGACTGTCCTGTGTGTTTTAAGGTATTTACCAGCATCCCTGGCCTCTACCTACTAAACGCCAGTAGCACCACCTCTTGTCCCTCTAACCAGGCACTCCTCCCAGGTGTGGCGACCGAAATGCCTCCAGACTTGAGCAAATATCCGCAGGGCAGTGGGGTGGGGGGACACCTCAGGGTGAGGACCACAACTTCAGGGCTTCATCTCCTGCTTTGCTGCCGCCTGTTGAGGCAGGAAGAGTCTCTCTCCAAACCTGGATTGTCTGGGGAGTCCGCCTTCACTGACTTGACTTTGTGTGTACTGTCGCTCAGGTGTGAGGGCCCAGGCTTGACTGACAGCCTGAGACTCTTCTGGGAGTTGACCAGATCCTCCTATTTTAAGTCCAGATTCCAAAAGTGCAGGGCAAAGACCACAGATTTGGTTAAAGTGGGTAGAAGCCCAACTCAAGGCCTCACAGAAACCTCTGTGGTCTGAGCCTGCTATGTGACGGGGTTTGTACTCTGGGGACACCTAGGGAAGAAAGCCAGATAAGGCCATGCCCGCAGAGGCCCATATTCCAGAAGGAGGAGGTCACATGGAAATGTCCAGAAAGTTGACTTCAGGGGCGTGGCCTTTCTCTGGGCCAGCCTCTCCCAGAAGCTGTGAGCTTCCAACTCCTGGATGCCCCCTTACAAGTCACCTCTAAGGTCTTAACAACGTGCACGTTGTTCTTAGGAATTTCACAAAAGTGAGATAGCTTTTCTTTACCCAGGGTCCCTTTAATTGCCTATAAACCTCAGGCCCCACAAAACCTCCGAATTTTCCACTTGCTGCATTTCCAGAATCTAGTTCTGTTTCAAAGTATAGCAGTAAGGAGAAGAAAAAGGCATCCAGTTTTAATTCACTAACAGCACCGGAGAAAGCAAACAACGCCCATTATCAAAACAGGAATGAGAAGACATTTCTTGGGTGCTGGGTTCAGACGCTGGGTCCTCCCATTCAGGCACATCCGGGTTACAGGAAGCCATAGAAACCGGGCTAGCGGGGACCCCTCCCAGAAGGCTGGGAGCGAAGCTGCAGTCTCTGGTGAGGAGGCGTTGAGCAGCTGGCCAGAGCCCGCTAGGCAGAAGCTGGCCTCATTGCTCCGGGCAGGAGGCTGAGCTCCCTAGCTAGGGGCTCCGGCCTGCCGCCAGCCCCCGGCGTTCTCCCGGCCATTGTGCGCCCGTATTGATCAGGCCGGGAAGCAATAGGGCGACTGCAGCTGAAGCTCCGGGGTGGGCGGCATTGATCCCGCCCCTCCCCACGTTATTTATAGGATGCGCCGGCCTGGCGAGTAACCAGGGAGAGCTTGTTTAACGAGGGTTCAGGGCGCTCTTCGCTAGCTGGTTAACTTTAAGTATTGGAAATGGAATTGATGCGCACATAATAATATTATGATTCATACAAACCACTTCTCAAGCAACTCAATATATTTCATTACCTCCTTTCTAGCAAATGTATTGATTTCTGTTTTGCGGTTTTATAACACAATTTCAAGGCTGTTGTGGGCTTAATGAGCCGTGTTCTTATGATGTTTAAAAAGATTTGAAGCTATTGTTGAAATAAATATTATGGATCACCCCTTCCCGAGGCCCCCTCCCTCTCCCCCGACCCCGCCCGCCCCCCTCGCCGCCTCCCACCCCCACCCCACCCCCTTCCCCCGATTCGGGCGGAGCCGCGGGCAGAAAGCAGGGGCTTGCAGCCCTGCGGCCCTTTGTGGCCCAGATCAAAGGACCTGAGCGCCACAAAGGCGGCCCCACTCGGGCCGCGCGGCCACACACAGCCGCACCTGCAGTGCGGCCAAATGTCATTGTCGCTTCTGCGGGGCTAGCGCGGGGGACGCACCTCCGAGGCGGCAGAAGACTCTAATAACGCTTGATGGGAATTGATGGGGAAGGAGGCGCGCAGTGCCCAGGGCTTTTTATTAGCTGCCCCGACTTCTGGAGTCGGAGCCCCAGAGCCCGCACCTGTGGACCCCCTTCCTCTCAGCCTTTATGGAAGTTGACAGATTTTATTAACTTTAGGGAAGAACTTTCCAGCGTGCGGAGGGCCGCAGTTTATTTTGTATTCATGCGAAACGGAAACCGAAAAAGCCATGTTTACATATTTACCAGCCCCAGTGACCTCCCTCTGGAGCTCCAGAAGTCACGCTCCAGATTAATTTTGTCATAAAATTGACTCGTGTGCTAAGGGAGTTTGGGGGCTGTCGTTGGATGTGCGGGTTTTTTTTTTTTTTTTCTTCAATGGGAGAAAACTATATTCAATTATCTAATATCTCAGAGGAACCCCCAAAGACGTTTCAAATTGTGCAGCAATTGAATTCTTTTTAGAAGCGTTTGCTCTTGGGGAGAGAGCTTTTGCTGGCAACCCGAGCAGGCTTCACTCAAAGCGAGGTTTCCAAATCTTTTTGATCCACTAGAAACAAAGGCTCTGAAGCATCTTCAAACTTTGTTGAGAGAGACTTTTTTGGAAGGTGTTTTTTTTTTTTTTTTTTTTTTGGTGGGGGGAGCCCCTATTGGGCTCAGATTTCGCAGGCCAAGTTCCCACACAGGTGAAAGAACAAATTTGGGTTTGTGTGAACTGATTGGGGAAATACTGTTACATAAATCAAGTTTTATCTAAGTTCTACACTATCAGAACTCCTACACTATTGTCCCCAACTCCTACACTGTTGTCCCCAACTGGGGACAAAGTACGTGGATTCTGTTTGTATTCCTCATTGTCCAGTACTCTGGGGATATTTTTAGGGTTTATGTCTCATGATAAATGGGAGTCCTGTGACTATGAAAATTCATGTTATATTAATGATCGAGTGTTGAAAATTCAGCCACAGAGTCAGCTGGGTAGATTGCTTATTAGCTTAAAAGCATAAAGCTTTCTGGAGCTTCCTTTTGTGTGCCAAATAAACTTCAAATGAACCGAGGATCATCTTGCAGGAAACTCTTAAGTTGGACGATAATAGAAAGTAGTTAGTAGAATATTACACTTTTCATTTGGGCAAACAGATGGGATGCCTGCTTTTAGATTTAATCACAGTCTGACAGACAGGTAGGACGCCGGCATATTTTAGTTGGAGTCTCTTTCTTTTCAGGAAAGAATGAAACTACTTAATATTCAGTATATCCGCTCCCCTCCCAGCCCATCTATTTCTCTGTGCCTGGTGATCTCTAATGCCTAACTTTTTTCTCCTTTCTGATGACATTAGAGGACAAAGGTTGTTTAAATTGCAAGTGAATCCACGCTTAACACATTTTTACTCTATTCTTTCCTTGAACAAAAAAAAAATTTGATGAATGTGTATGTATGTGTATAGTTCAAAAATAAAACAAAAGCTGCTTAAATCACCCAGAGCACACCCAAATCTCCATTTACATGGACACAGACGTAAATAAATGATTTAACAATTTGGGAGTCATGAGTCTCTGACCTCATGCTTTCTCAACTAACCTTTTAAAAAGATTTTGATATCAATTGTTTCTCTTTTTTCCCCAGAAGCATAATACAAGGTAACCTAAGCATGCACAATCTGTTTCAACAGAGGGATACAGACCAGTGCAGCCAATGGTGGATTTTAATATCGTGGTGAGCTTGTATTACCTTGCTGGAAACAAAATCTTCACTACCCCCACCCCCTTCAAATGCAAGTCCCTTGACACCCCCATCAGAGAGCATTTGTTATGCAGAGTTTTGTGAGGCAATCAAAATTAATTCACAGTGATCTTTTTCACCCAGAACCCCCAGCTTCTAATAATGCCCTTTCTCAACAGGTGTTCATTGTGGCAATCTGACTTCAAATTGCCAGACTAAAGGTTTTATTCTTTAGTCATTTCTTTTTTAATCTCGAACTTGTAATTTACTAATCTCCAGCAGCTGCCAGGAAGGACCCAGCTGCTTACCAAGAGGGAAAGTGTGCCTCCGAGGAGGCCAGGGCAGGAGAATGTCACCTCTGAACAAGCAGAAGGATAAAATTGAAAGTCCTGACCTTGAGAGAGGGCAATGCAGGGTTGGAGACCTGACTTGGTTTCAGCCATCCGTCCTTTAAAACTGGCCTAAAATCGGTGATATCTGATTGGTGATGTCAGCACCCACCCCCCCAGCCCCGGAAGTCTTCAGACATGTCCTAGGTGTCGCATATATGAGTGGAGAAGGGATTTTAAAACAGCACCAACAACCACTAGAAAAATACACTGCAGAGGGAAAGGATTTGGAAAACTTGCATTTTTCAAATCAGCCTGTTTAAGGAGCACAGGCTAACCAGCTGCCAACTTTCAAATCTGCCTCCTTTGACAGTAACTCTGGAGAGAGATGGGAGGAATCATGCTTTACAACAGAGATTCTTGGACTCTGTGGCTCATCAGAATTAAGTTGAGTAAGGGTGTGTAAGGAAACATGAGAACAGACTCTGGATTTCCAGATCGTCAGCACTGTAGGTGCCCCAGAGACTCTGAGACAGTAGGTTGGCACAGGCCTGAGAATATGCATTTAGTGGATCACCAGGTTCTGTGCTAGGCATCACGAATCTCTTGTATCGCAGTGAGCTGTGCCACCTGCCTCAGTGATACCATCTCTACAATGGATTCCCTCTCATCAGTCTCTTCAATCACATGGTTCCTGGCATAGAACCACACACCTCTGAGCAGGATGTGGCCTAGGCCTAAGCAGAGGTGAGTACTTTGCACAAAGATGGCAACTAAAGGCAAATTTAGTTCCGTGGGGGGACAGGGGCCATTGAGGGGTTAGAACATTTGGAAGTGTTACTTGCAGTCCTCTGCCTTGTCATAGCCCGAGATGAGCTGTTCAAGTCATCAGAGTAAAGGGAAGGTGACTCTGCCCCCCAGACTCACAGAAAGAACATTTAGATTCCTTCAGTAGGTGCTGAAAGGAATAGACACAGAGCCAGGCAACTTCAGTGAGCCAAACAGGAAACCTTAGAGTCTGGAAGGACTGTGGAGAGTCTCAAAACAGAGCCTATCAAGGACTTCTCGAGACCTCACCGTCCCGGCGGCCATCTTTCCCCAGGGCCAGATGGAAAAGCTGCCATTCTGAAGGCAGGACACGTTGCTTAAACCAGTGCTCGGGGCACACTTACACTTCTTAGCCTTTTAGCTTAGTTGTTCCCTCGTGAAACTTCCCCTGACCCATTCAAAACCCAATAACGGCTGTGAAAACTGCGCAGGAAGCGGAGGGTGTGGATGTGTGTGCCCCACCGTGTCTGCGCGCTGCCCCGCTCTGCGAACGGACGGCCCCTGGTTTCCTGATACAGAAACAGCTTTTTTTGCTCTGCTCTCTCTCATGAACCTCTTTCTTTTTGTGGGGGAACTGAGAAGGTCTCTCAGGTCCCAGACACAAGAAGGCTTCACCAATAGCCCATTGAGGAGAAATCATATTTATTCGCCTGCTTTCTGCATTGTGCAAAGCAGCCTCCATACCTTTCCAATGAGAGAAGATGCTCACCAACGCCCTAAGGAAATGCACTTTTGTTCTTGACCTCAGTGAGGGATTTTCTGAGGTGGGCATTGCTGAAGGGCACCCCCCGGAGGTTTCTAAATAGGAACTGCCATGCAGGGTGAACTAGACAGCTTTTACAGGATCCACGATTGACACATCTGGAGAGGCTGTCTGCTGTCAGCCGAGAGAAACGTAACTGAGGGTGGTATCCTCTAATTGCCTGCTCAGTATAATTTATGCATTTTATAAATACATAAACACATGCTTTATTGCACCCCAGTCCCACATCTGGAAATTTCTAGGGAAGCCTTCATTTGACAGATGAGGAAGCTGAGGCCCAGAGAGGAGAAAACTCTTGCTCGAGGGCACACAGGCAGCCCAAGACAGGGCATATAGTTCTGAGGGTCAGAGACATCTTTTGACTTGCTGTTCAGAGATTTTGAAACTTCTTTTAGGGAGATCTTTTTTTTTGGTGGGGGGAATAGTGTTTTTGTCAAATGCTTGTATTTACATTACCATTTATTCATTTGAATCATTTATCCTTTTATTTGACCACTCAACAAATAATGTGAATGAAGTAGATGTGATTGGTGTCCTCATGGAACTTTTACTCTAGGGGGAGTGGGTGGGAAACAGTCATTAAACAATTCCTCGCAACTAAGTAATTAAGACAGGTCGTTTGAAGGGAAAGATCGTGACAAAGAGTGGGAGGGAGCTGGGTGCATCGTCTGAGTTAAGTTATGTTTCGCTGTGTAACAAATAGCCCCCACTTCAGGAGTTAGTGGGACACGTTGATGTCTCTTTCCTGAAAGTCTGCTCCTGGCCTTCACTCAGGGACCAGCTAAGAGAGGCTCCATCTCAACTCAGCTTCCACAATCGCAGGAGAAAGTGAAGTGCTTTGGTCTTTCTTCCAGGAGGAAACGTGATTTTGCTCATATTTTATCTGCCAATTGGAGTTGCAGGGCCACAGTTCACTCGAAGGAGGACAGGAAGGGCCTCTTCTGTGCCCAGAAGGAAGAGACCCAGAATGCTCACTGTGTAGGGTTCAGAGCGTCTCCCTGTTTTTTGCAGGGATCTGAATTGGGCATCTGAGTCAACAGCGAAAGGGTAGCATAACAGAAGGGTGGAAGAGCTGCTAGGAAGTGGTGACAACACGTGTGCAGGCCTGAAAGCAGGAAGAACCACAGCCCGTTTGAAGAGCAGCCAGAGGCCAGAGCAGCTGGGACCTAGTGATCCCAGGGAGCGTGGGTCCCCTACCAACAACACTGGAGACTCAAAGCCCAGGAGACGGTTGTTCTCTACCCCAGAGGGAGCAGAGTGCCAGGCAGTATTCACTTTGGCTTCAAGATGGCGGAGACGTGGGTGAGGAGAGGAGCTTCAGAGAGGGGACACACAGGTCTCGCAGACCTGGAGGTGGGGAGAAGGTGGGTTGTGTTGGAAGGATACTGGGCCAGAGAAGTTGAGCCCTAGAGTTGTCGTTAGGAAGTGCTAGAGCTGGATTCAAAGCCTATCTGTGTAGACCTTGCCTGGTCCCACTGCCCACAGAGGCCTCGTGCTCCCCCCTCGTGGTGGAGAAGTGTCCCACATCCTGCGTCCTTCCTTGGCACCTAACTGGGCAGTGCTCCCATTGGCAAGATTCTCTTAAGCCTTATTGAATGGAATTTCTGGACGAAGTGAAGTAATACTCTCGTTCCCAATTTCTCAGGCGTTTCTCTGTGTCACGCTTCCCAAAGGGGACGTTTGTATATCAACAAGGAGGAAAGATTGGGGACACCAAAGAGAAGTTTCAGACCTGGCAGCTGGCAAACGCAGGGCAGCATTTCCTGTGCTGAGCCCCCATCTCTCAATTAGCATACAAAAACATTTTTAAAGGAATAACCTTTACTAATAAAGTGCTATAATCTCAATAAGACATTTCAGCAGGGGAATTATTAGATATTAATTCATGCCTAGCTGCACTGACAGCTCTCGGCCATCAACGTTAAGCCTAATAGCACACTAGGTGAGAATTAATATGCCATAATTCACGCTCTGTCATGCATTATTGCTTAAATAAGATACATGAAGAATAACCTATTCTGGCGAAATAACTGGGATTCTCAGAGTTCTCCTGGCCAAGTTATAAATAGTTATGTTAGGATCCAGAAATTTTTTTTTCGTATTACTAAATTTGAAATAAATTGCATATATGTATTCTCATCTGTAATTACTGTGAACATTTTTCTTAAGCACTAACATTAAGTTCAGTCATATTCCATGTTTTAAAATTGAACTTAAGCAAAATCACATAATTTTCTTGAGACCAAAATAGAAGTTTCTTTCCTCCATATATAATTGTGTCTGGTGAGATGGCATGATATAGCCTGCATGCACGATGGCTTAGGAGAGGTGAAATAGGCCTCGTCTAAGGGGCACACAATAGAGACATTTGGGGAGAAGAGGGCCTAGAGAATATTCTGTGTATGTTTATGAAGACCATGAGTCTCTCTGGGCAATTGTAGTCGCTCAGGAGTGCCTATTCTCCTAGCAGAGTGAAGTAGGGGACCATCCTTGTCTTCCAGAAGCGTAGAGACTCCTGGCAGAGACAGTACTGACGTTGACGACAAATGAACCTAGTCCTCACAAGGTGATACCTAAGAAAATGCCAGGAATATGAATAGGAAGACTGTGAAGGCAACTGAAAGAGCTCTGTAGGTAGGGCAGGAGACTTAGAGTCAGGAAAGATATCATTTGCAAATCTTGTTCCTCATATGCGAACTGAGGCCTGACTCTCTGTCTGCCCCTGTGATGGAGAGTGGGCATACAAAGAAGCTGGCAGCCAGGCGAGGGAGATGGGCTCTTACATAAATAGATGATTATGATGCCACACAGCAAAAGTCAAAGCCAGAGGAACGCAATAGTGCAGACGGGAGCAAAGCCAATCTCAGGCTGCTGGTGGCTTAGCTAATCAAGGAAAGTTTTCTGGAAGAGGTGACACCAGAGATGAGCCTTCAGAGATGAGGAGGAAATAGCCAGATAAAATAGTAGGGGTAAGGGGCAAGGGTAAGTGAGAAGGACACGCCAGTAGATAGAAGAGATGGGCTACACAGCCAGATGCCCTGACATGACTAGACGTTCCCTTGAAATCCAGTCACCAGAGTGATCTGTGAATCTCTACCTGGGGACACAAATGAAAAAGAGAAAGACAAGGCAGGAAGCTGTGGTTTCACTCCCGAAGAGGTGATACCAGCCAGGACTGAAGCAGAGGGAGGGACAGTGGAGGAGGGACAGTCAGAGGAGGAACTGTCGAGACTGATGAAGAGGGTGAATTTGGTTTGGGACATACGTGTTGGAGCTCATGGGGGGCGCGTTTGGGCTGAAGGTCAGGATTGGGGTGCCACCCACATTTATAAGCCAGAGCATCAGAGCTGCAAGTCATAGGAGTCACCTTATTCATTTCCACCTGTTTTAAAGATGGAAAAACTGATTCAAGAAAGGAGAAGAAGTCTATTAAGATCACAACCAGCTCTCGAAATCCCTCTCCAGTTTGCTTCCTTACCTTTGAATGATCACCTAAGAGAACTGACTCTGAAAGCAGAGAAGAGCTGTCAAATCTGGCACAATGACGCACAACCATGGTCCCAATTTCAGTCACATTCGAATGGCGCTCAGAAATTTCACCGTCATCAGTTACTTAATATTTTAACTCACTCCATTCATTTTGCTTTAATAAATCTATGTGAAAGAGAAAGCTTATAGCATTTCCATTCATGGAAATTGACCTTCCTTTTCCAATAAAAAGAAAGCAAGCCTGACAATGAAGTCCATGACAGTAAAGCAATTGTGAACTTTCAGCCAGATACGATGACCTGCCTGAGATCTACCATCTCTTCATTAAAGAGAAAGATTGTCAACTTTTCAAGGTGTTAAAGACATCTTAGCACCAAATTGAGACTTTCTGTTTGTCTTTATGGAACTGGAAAAGAAAAGGGAGAATTTTCCTCCCAATGTGATTCAAGTCAATTAGGTGGCTCCACATTTCCCCACCCCATGGTGGAGGGCTGCCCGAGCTGTGTGAGGACAGCTCCTCTGTAGAGCAGTGGAGAGAAGGCACCGGCCCATGAACTCTAGTATAGAGTTGTCTCCGCTCCTGTGCTGAGATCGGCTGGGCCATGGGATGTGGCTCAGGCCACAAAGAGCTAATGCTTTGCCAGACCCTCTCGATTCTGAGAAGCATGAGTTTTATGGAGTCAGAGGGAGCTTGTAGCCCAAGGAATGAAGTTGCACCTCTCCCCAACCCAGGCCCCACCCCACTTCTTCTAGTGATGGAAGGTGGTTGATGAAGACTTGCCTTGAATTCCTCTCACATCTCTCCATCCACCCACCCAACTTTCTCATGGAGGCTGCATTACCCATGTTTTCTGGGGCAAGTCCCAGGTGGAGAGATCCTGTCTTTGCCTCCCAGAGCTCCACTGTCTGTTTCAAGTGAGCCTAGATTTCTTGTTTTCTTTGAAGCCCAGAAGCCTGGAGGGGGCTTTTAGGGACCAATGGCTTTCAGGGCCAACAGCCTCTTCACAATGGCCTCTTTTGTGATTTGGGCAAGTTGGTCTTGGCAGGAGGGAGAAGGAAAGAGAGGGGACCGTTCTCAGAACTGGGAGGAGCAGTGGTGCATCCACCTCCCTGCCCTGTGATTGTGACCCGCCCCACCCCAGACCGTGGAATAGTGAGGTCCCCACTTGCTTAAATGGGGTCACATGTGGAAACTGCGCGGGGTGAGGGGTGGAGGATGGGCTCCCTCTGCAAGTCTCTGCCTATTCCCTGCCCAGCTTGTCTGAAAGAGAAGCAGAAACATCAATTGTCTCCTTGCTTGGTTCCTTCACTAACCCGATCAATCCATATGAAAAGAACAGATTAAATTGACTGATCCTCATATATTTAATGATTGCTGCTATTTGACCAGGATGCATCTCTCAGGAAGCGCCTGTCACAAGCTGTCGATAGATACTCTTTTAATCCCCAGTCACTGAATGTTGGGCTTTCTCGCTCCCGAAGATGGTGATTCCTGAGCCTGCATTGCAAGAGAGCAAGATGCCAAGGGGCTCTTCTCCACTAGTGGATGACTGAGTTTCACTCCTGGCTATGGGTTCTGCAGCACAAATGATTCCATGACTTCCCATCCCACCTTTGTCATTTCTAGGGAGGTCTCTGCTAATCAGCAGGGGTGCCTGAGGATTTTAGACCAAATAATGGTCTAGCTGCACTTCTCACTATTTGTAATAATGTTATATGTGTAATGACACTATCAGTTACCAATTTGGAAGTCACTCTTCTACATGTTTTATTTGGTTTTACAATCATGGAAATCCCAACAAGATGATATTTTCCTTTTTGTAGTTTGTGGTGAGGACACAGGTACTGAGAGGTTAAGGAAAGCTGTCTGGTCACACAGCAAGTCCATGGAAGAGCTAGGGCACTGGCCCATCTGTCAGATTGTCCTGCTGACCAACCCACCCACCACCGCACAAGCATGCAACTCACACATGCCACCGAATATTGTGTGTGGTGGGTACAGGCCCCGGGATAATGTTTGACTACGATGCTAGCCTTAAAAATACAGCAGCTATGGTCTCCTTTCCCCCCAAGCTTTCACTGTTCTGGCAGCCTTGAGGATATGGTGTCTCCAAGCCACTCTGACACCAGATGAACCAACCAGCAATATTTAGGAACGCTTTCTCTGTCATGCCTATTTCCCTTCTTTCTCTCTCTGGTCTGTGTTTCTCTGTCTCTGTCTCTCCATCTCACTGTCTGTGTCCTCATGTCTGTCTCTGTCTCTCTCTGCAGTTGGGGATCTGGAACTTTCCATTTTATACACATTCCATTAATGTATCAAAGACCTATTTCATATATTGACCCAACAATCATTTACCAAGCACCAGTGATATGCTGGACACTGATAGGACAAAGTAAAGAAAGGCGTGGCTCCTGCTCTCAAGAAGCTCACAGTCTGATTGCTGCAAAAGCATAAAGACAATTGCAACACCGTATTAAGTCTTGTGACAGATACCCAGGGCGCTGTGGTGACGCAGAGGTAGCACTTTTAACCCAGGTCACGTGGGGAAGGCTTCATGGTGGAAGCAGTATTTGTACTAAGACTTGAAGAGCACATGCAAGAGCCAGTTGAAGGAGAGCTGACATTCAAGGATGAATGGCTTCAACCTTGAAAGCAGTTGATTGCTTTTGGTGGTTTAGAGTAGTCACATATGTTGTCAGATGTGGTGGGAGGGGCATGAAAATGGGGAATGTGGACCACAAGGAGATGAGACTACAAAATTAAACAAGCATCACTTCCACCAAGGAAGCATCAGGATCCCAGGAAAGTATTTTAAGCATGGAAGACAGCAGTACTAGGAACCTCGTTGAAGAGTCAACTGTCTTACTTAAGAGCTATGTGACATCAGGTTAGTGTGTCTTGCTTCCTAAGCCTCCTACAGCTTGCTCAGTCATACTCATCTGAGGGTAGCTGCCAGGGCTAAGAACACAGGGGAGATGGAGTGTCTCACACCCAACTCAGACATATCGTATATGCTGAATAAACACCAGCCACTTCATGATCAGGTCTGCATTCTTGAAAGTTCCATCAAAGAAATGATATATACAAAGAAATGAAGACACTGATAAGGCAAGTGGGATGGGGTGGCAGGAAGCAGAGCTAGCTCCAGTAGAAGGAGGTGTTAATGAAGAGGTATTAAGGTCACATTGGCTGTCGACAATTAAAAGTGGATGAGGGAGACGGAGTCTGGGATGACGCTCTGATTTCTGACTTGGCGTCTGGTGGAACTGTGATCTTATTCTCTGGGGTACTATTATAGGAATAGTCATAGGCTTGAGAGGGACTTGGAGAATTTGGACTAGGAGGTGATGGGTTTGAGGTGCTGTGGACTCATCAGTGAATCTGCAAACCAAACTGTTCAGATGGCTCTAGACTCCTGACATCTTCCTTCTCCCCAAAAGACTGAAAATTCCAAGTAGCCTGGGGCACAAAATATTCTTTTGTATCTGTATTTGTCCTTGCAGAGAACCACCTTTGGGGAATCCAGAGAATTTTCCCCATATCTGAAGAAGATTCCAGAATAGATGACCAGTCCCTGCTAGACACTTCTCGGACCATGCCCTTGGCCAGAGCTCTTTCCTGGCTCTGACAACGGGACTTCTTTGGAGGTCATATTGTGGTTGCTGCTCTTGCCTCAGCTAGATGCTGACTCAAGGCGGTGGGGTGACTCCTTTCTGTTGCTGACCCTCCATGCCTCGCAGGGAGCGGAATCTGTCACAGACTCACTGAGATGAGAGAACTCTGCCTCTAGAGAAAGCTCTGGGACTTTGCTTTCTCCTCCGTATTTACAAAAATAGGACCTTGCTCAACCCCCATGGAAGGGGACCCCTGATCAGGGAGGTGAGCCACTGAGGAGACCCTAAGATGTCTATGCTGAGTTCACAGTGCTGTTCCTGACAACATGGAGATTGGCTAGGGCCCGCTCCATCTACTCCCCAAGGTACTCTCAAAATCAGCTACAGTTTGAGCTCAGCGCAGGCACCCCGTTTGCAAGTTCACAGCCTCAGAGTCCCAGGCTCTGAGAGGGTGGAGCCCACAAAGGAGCTAACTCTTTTTATGGCTTTATTCCCCCTACCCCACCGACCTTCCATACATCATTCCTGACTCCCTCCCACCCCACCACATTCCTGCCTTGAGCATTTGATCTATGGTCTATAAGTAGACGTAATGAAATGCCAAGTTTCTTTAAAAAGAAAACCACCCCTCTTTGGAAGGTCTAACCTGGGGATCATCCAATAGCTGACAACCCTGCCAGACTCACTGGTGGTGGGCGGGGGCACGATGCCTGCCTGACGTCCCGGGGTTCCTGCCTGACCCAGGGTTTTGCCAGTCATTTCTCTCTGAATCTGTATTTATTTTCATTTTGCTTCTAGAAAGCCACACATAACTTGCTTAAGGGTTACATGAAAAACATAAACTGAAAGCTTCTCTTCTCTCCTTTAACAACTTTTTCAGCAAAGAGGCAATTCTGGATTAAGAGGGGATGCCAGAGTTGGTCCTCTGTGGCTAGTGAATGTATTCCACCCACGTAGACAGGACAACTCTGCGTCTTTACTTGGGGAGGAAGTGAGACAGGAGACGCTCCGATCCCCATCAGCCTAATCCCTACACGGGGGACTTTAACCTCCCTTATTAACCAAAGGGTCACTAGTTAATGTTATAGTCGGAACCACAGCCTTTCTTTATATACAATGACAGATTAGATTAGGGGATTCCTGTCAGAAAAGTTTGCATATCTAAGTGGAGGAGTGAGAGAGGGCCAGCGGGTTTCTGGTCCCTCATACTTCATTTTGAGAAGTCTCTAGGAGTCAAGGCCATGGCGCTGCTGTGCTCCTATCCGCTCTTCTCTAAGACCTGTCCGACCATCAGCCAGGGGCCCCTTCAACGCCCCTCCCAACTTCGCCTCCATAATAGACTCAACATGATTCTTTGTCCATTACAGCTTCTCAAACTTGACGTTTTCTTTTCTTAAAGGAAAGGTGCCTGCAGGAATGAAGGTGAGTAGGCAGGCAGGCAGGAAGAGAGAGGAGGAAGGAGCATTTATTTATTTTGTTTAGTTGCTCATCTTAGTTGTTCCCCCAGCCCCAGGACACAAACCCAGTCCTTGGGATGTATGTGGACTATACCCGACCAGAAGCAGCAGACCAAACCACCGCTCCACAGTGGCACACCACTGCTGACATTTTCAAGCAGTTACTTCTCAGTTCTTCCTCTTAACTCCTTGTGCATTGTGGGATGTCTAAGTCTCCATCCACTTGGTGACAGCAGCAACCCCCACCCCGCCAGCTGAGACAACCAAAAAGATCCTCAGAGGGCTTGCAAAACCCCGGCTGAGAATCCAGGTCTACAACGTTATCGCACTGGATGGTAATGGGTAAGCGTGATTTGTCTTTTGCACTCACTGAGTTCCCTCTAGCTGAGCTGCCTTGTCATTTTTGCACACACAATAGGTATGTGGGAGTAATGACACTGGGAGAAGACACAGTAGGTCTCAGGGTCAGATGGACTTTATGTGCTTCTCATAAAATAGTCATCCTCTTGTTAATAAACATTCGTTCATCCCTAAAGGTGCCAGGTGCCTGTTCTGGGGCTTTGTGGAACTAGAGAATGTGCAGCTCAAGAGTTGGAACAGGCTGGTCAGGGGACATGGAGTGCAGTAACTAAATGGATACCCGAGCAAGGTCGTTGCCAGTGATGATCAAGCCCCAGGAAGAAAATATTTAAAGGGTCAGGAATAGAGAGTGAGCACGTCTTAGACTGGATGGCAGGGCCGCCATGCTTGGAAGGTGGCATTTTGGGCTGTCACTCAAACTTAAGAAGGAAGGAAACAGTCCTTAAGACGGCTCCATCTTTGCTTTGCCACCGTCTTTTAGTGCCTGGCGTGGAGTCGGTACTCAGTAAATATTGGTCAGTAGAGTGAATGCTCTCTCCTCTCTAAGCAAGGAGCGTCAGCTCTATACATCCTTGCCGCCCTTTGAATTAGAGTGTAAATCCTGGAAACATCAACCGATGGCGTGTGAGGGTACAGTGTTTGTGGGCAAAGTCTGAATCACCTCCTGTATTATCCTGGCTCCATTTGGTTCTGTTTGTACAAAGACTTGTTTTTTTTTTAAATAAACGGGACAGTAATCTTCTCTCCAAATCAATCATTTAATCACGCATCAATCATCGTCATTTAAAACCTGAAACCACATCTAGACCCTCTGGCCACTTCCCCGGTCCAGGTGTGAACCCCAGGACCGGCAGGGGGAAGTCTGCAAGCTTCCCACCCAGCGATCTACCTAGCCTATCAAATGTGCTCGGAGGTGCGGGTAACAGTACCATTGTTCCTGGATAAGAAGGTCCCCATTCCAGCCCCCACCCCGCAGCAGAGGGGCCAGGAAAAAGAGCTTAATCATTAATAACACTAACTTGCATTTCTAGAGCCCTGAAAATGAGAATTTTGCCCTTTTTTCCCTGGGAGTAAATTGGGTCAGAGTGTTCCCAGAATTTACATTTCAATTAAAAATACAATAATAACACATTGTGCTAATAGTGAATGATTCCGACTCAGGGGAAGATGACACCGCCCGCTACTTTGTTAATGAAAAGCCCCCTTCATTCCGACGGGCCACACATCAGCGGTCACAAATCTCCTGTCTTGTTCTGGGTCTGGCGGTGGAATGGGCAGGGAGGGGTGTGCTGGGTGAGGGGCAGCCCCGCCCGCTGGGCCTTCCAGGGGAGGTGTGGGCAGCCCGGCCCAGAACTGGGTTTCAGCCCGGGCACTGTCCACCTTTCAAAATATCCCTGACGTTGTCTGTCAATTAAGCCTTTAAAAACTGAAATAAGGCGAGGTCTTGTTTGTTTCCTTTTTGGTTGGTGTTTGTTTTTTTATTTTTTTGCTTTTCTAGGCAAGAGCTGATGGCATCAGAGAGCTGCCTCCCTCAAGCCCTTGGGGAGATTTAGCTTTAAAAAACGTCGCTGTCTTAGTCTCTCAAGCTGGAGGCTGACAGCACCTCCAACCCAGGGCTGCACCTTCATCTGAAGGCTTGCAGTGTGCAGGCTGAGGGGCTGGTGCGTGTGAGGGCCTGTGTCTCTTGGAGAAAACCCCCTGCCTCGCTGGCTTTCAGAGTTGATCTGAACATACACCCCCCGACCCCCCAACCCCAGACACATCCCCTTTTCTAGCTTCATGGCACGCAGGGAGGAAGCGGGCTCAGGCCCACAGGTCGGGCCTCGGCCTGGGCTCCAGGGCCCAGCTGGTCGGCGTGGGCCTCGGGACAGGTGAAGATGTCTGCACACAGGTTGTTTCTGAAATTAAGAAACCTGCTTTCATCAGAAATCAAGCTTGCTATGTAGAAGGAGTACTACTCGGCACCTCCTCCAGGAGCGGGGAGGCTTCAGAAGCAGGTGTGTGCGCAGTAGCAGGCAGCACTTGGGCACACGTGGCAATTTGGACACAGACCCCCAATCTGGTGGCGATGAGCCCCTGACAGGTCTGGAGCTACCTGGTATTCCCATCTGTGTGGAGTGAGGTCATTGAGAGGAAAGCATTTGAGGATACACTGAATGCCGTCAGTAAATGTGGGCTCTAGGCTCCATTGTGGATTTCTCAGATCCCGTAGTGGATTAAATATGCAAATATAGTTAATTAAACTATTTCATATATACACACACATACACACATTTATATTTATACACATACACACATGCACATGCACACACACCATATATTTACCTATCAGTTACTCAAATACCTAGGTTACCGGAAATTTGAAATGGGCACTAAACAAGGACCCCGGATGGCCAGTTCTCAGCCGAGGTACAGTAGGACCTGAGCTCCAGCTGGCTCCCCCACATCTGTGAGCTCACTGCCTGCCCTGACCAGTCCTGAGACTGGGCCCCCACTCTCTTTCACTCACTATTTCTGAATCTTTGGAGGAAGACAGATCATCAAAGTTCAGGCCCTCAAGTTTTGAGACCTAATAATTATCAGACTGTAATTAGCATTCTCTGATAGTAACACTTTGTTTGCTATAACACGTTGTATTCCAAAATGTGGGCCACGTTACCCTGGGTAGACTTTATACACAAAGGTGGCATTCATTAATATTCGTCAATAATCCTCTTTGCATTGTATTGAAGAACCTGAGCAGTCTCCTCCACACTCAGCCTGGATGCTGAGAACCAGGCCACACCCCAGTGTCCACACTAACACCAGGTGACCTTCTCACTGTCTTCCTGAGCCTGACTGCTTCACCACCACTGTCCTCTTCAAGCAGATGGCTTGCTCACCTACGGGAACCTCTCGAAGGCCCATCAACTCTTCAGTGAGAGCAGCAGCACTGACTGTGCACCCTAAGATTCCTTTCACTCTGTCCTTGCTAACCCCCGCCTGGCTGTTTCCACCAATCCCAAACGGTGGTCTGCTGGTTCCAACCCAATCCAATCACATTCTTGCACTGAGACACCCTCCTGTAGCCAGATTTCCAGTTCTCAGTAAATCTGACCTCTGCACTCGAAGACACAGCCAAAACTTGCCAATGTGCTAATCTCACAGTAAATTCAGCTGCGTCTTAGCAACAGTTTTGTGTTGGAAATCTCTGGGCAGCCAGCTTTTGTCATCTTTCTAATAACCTGCCTGGGTGCTGTTTGACACCTCTCTAATTTTCCCTAGTCTGCTTTCTTAAGTAGAGGACAGGCCTCTGCACAGAGTTGGGAACTGATGGCACTAACTAGCAAAAGTTGAATCATACTGCTTTAGTTGTATTAGCTTTTGATTCATTTTAAAAGTTGTTTCAAAATCAAAGACAAACATCACTGAATACACAAGCGACAAGTACAAGGCTTTTGGTGAACCGGGGGAGCTCTTGGTCAACAACCCTTTCAACTCCAAAATAGCAATTCCCTGAAGCACCTGCTGTCAATTCTCACAGCTGTTTCTTCTGCATTATCTCCTCAATACTTTTAATGACTTGCTTATGCTACCATCTCCTGATTTTTATCACACACCAGGCAGATATGATTAATTTCCAAAAAGGAACAATGAGTAGTCTCTGAGACCATTTCTTACTCACAGATCTTTCCTTCAACTTTCTGCCATAGGTTTGCTCTCATTTTTATTAAATCCAGATTTAGTGTTTTCATTATGATGAATGAGCAAATATTATTCACAGCTTAGTCGGGTAGTGTCTTAGGATGTCATTCTTCCCTGGCCTTTGCCTTCGTTGGCTTGGCTGTCTTTGAATGTGTGGGTCTCTCTTCCCACACCCTCCAGTAGCTCTGTACAAAGGCTCTCAATCCAATTTTACACCCGGCCACACCTGTCAGTTAATCTGTCACTTCCATTTTTTCCTGGAGACATCCCTCCTGGAGCCGTCCATCTTCCTGCCCCATCTGATCCCGTTGCTCCACAGGCCAACAACACAGCTGTCACCAGGGACTTCCCTCACTGCTGTTCTGTGCCCGAGCCCCTGTGCCTTGGGTCTCATGTCTTCATCTTTCCTGATTTACTCCCTTGTTTTGGTGGTACACATCCTCTGATACATTCCTGAGAAAGGGTGCCCATTTTGATACCCTACAAACCTTAAAAAATTGTGCATTTTTTTTTTTAAAAGTATTCGTTATTCCCTGCCATTGGCTTGATAGTTTGGCTGTGTATAAAATTCAAGCCTTGAACTCACTTTTTTTCAGAATTGTAAAGGTCCTATGCCATTGGACACATTTTGCTGAGGAAAAGTCCATTGTCTCCCTCATTCCCAATTCATTATGTGTGTGGTTTCATGTTGTCGTTTTGGTTTGTTTTTTGTTTCCTCTTCAGAAGATTTTTAGCTCTTCCCTCTATTCCTGGTGCTCTAAAATTTTGTGATATTTCTTGATGGGTTGTTGATTCATTCTGTTAGACACTCAGTAGGCCCATTTGATCAAGATCTTTAGTTTCTGGAAAGTTTTCTTGTATTATTTCTTGGATGATCTCCTCCCTTCTATAGCCTCTATTTGCAGGGGTGGTGAGGGATTTGGTCTCTGAAATGTCTGTTAGTGAAATGGCAGACTTGCAGCAATTCACTAAGTTTCTTACCCTTTGTATCTGCTCCTCCCCATGTTTTTTGACCTTTTACCTGTCCTCTGAGTGTTACTGTTAGTTTTGTGTTTCTGTGGCATGGGTGAAGACTTTTGTCTCAGGATGGCAGAAGTGCCTATGATGTTCCCTGAGACCTTGTGATTTTAGTGCCCACAGGCCAACTTCCTGTTGCCTAAGAATAGGTGCCACCTGGAAAGCAAAGCATTAAGGATTCATCATTGTTGCTAACTGCATTCTCTACTTTTAAAATTTGTTATAAAGTTCTGTTAATAATGGAAGGACTGATTTCATCATAAAAATCCCAAATAATAAACCTCCATCTTCTACTAGCAGGGAGGAGGAGTGGTCCCTGGGGGATGGGGGTGTTGGTGGAAGAGATAACCTATGGGTCTAACAGATTCTAAGTCTAACTTTCCATTCATTCTACGGGTTTAGTACCTGGATTCTCATCTTTCCAAGGAACTTTCCAGGACACTCACTCTGAACATCTTACCTCTGCTAGCTTTTTCTCAGACCCAAGTATCAATTCATCTTGGTCCATTTGCTCGCTAGTTTCTGAAATTTGGTTGGCATCTGCCATTTACTCTCTACTCCCCTTCTGTTCTTTTTTGATCCTGCGGGTTTATGTCACTTTTTAAAAGTGTCTTAACTATCATTTTATTAGTGTTTCAACAACAAGCAGAGCAAAATGTTTGTGTTTAATCTGCCATGAACTCTCATTGTGCTCATTTCTATAGTCAAAGTCATTTATATATTGGTCTTCCCATTTGGACAGTGCTAAAATGTTTTCCTTAAAGATAAATTTATTCTCCCTACAAAAGTGAATCAATTCAAAGAAAAATATTAAATGTCATGTGGGGTATGATCACAATCTGATGGTAATAAGAAAATGATAGAAATTTGAGATTTACTGAATCAGAGCAACAGATTCTCTTGCTATGGCAAGTAAGAGAGCCTCATCCCTGGACTTTCTTCTTGGACATTGCAGGGGTGAACACTGACACAGATGCTGACATGCTCACCGAATTCATAATCAGAGATGGCACAGCTGTCCCTTAAGTTAAGGTTGGAGTAGGAAGCTAAAGTCTGAGACTAATGTGAACCGCCAATGTTTTCCCAGACTGACATCAGGATGGGCCAGGGAAGGGAGCTGTGGACATGGGAACACAGCCAAAGTGAGAGGAGAGTAGTTTCTTAGACACTCATGATGGGTTACTCCCTTGTCATGTGGCCTCAAGGGTCAACCTGGCTCCTGTCCGACAGGGGTCCAATCACTGGGAAACTGGGAGCTGTGGCCTGATCGCTAAATAGCCCCTGGACACACCAAGGATCACAGAGCTGACTCTAGCAGACAGTTTAGGCGCTTCTTCCAGGGAGAGCCTCGTACCTCTTCACCTACTGGCTCCAGACAGCTGAACCAGATGCTCACTGTGTATCCTCATGGAATACACAACTTCCAAGAGCCCTTTTCCCCTTGATTTTCACCTCCATCTCTGACACAATGGACTGGACTGCTGCCTTTACTAGCAGAGAACCCCAGCCATGCGGGATGGGGTTGGTCTCCTTTCTTAGTAAGGACATTTCAGCATTCAGGAGGATGGACATGGTGGGTTTCCTCTCCGCCCTGTGCAGAGTAGGTGTCCGGAAGTGGAGAGCTGGCTGGGGAGGCGCCCTTGCTGGTTGGACACGTGATAGTGCGATTAAGGGCCATTGATTAGTCTTTGCGTCTAGTGAAAGGAAATCATTCCTGCAGCTGTGAGGCTCTGCAGTTGATTGCCTGGGGGTTATTTGTTTATTTAAGTGAACAAAGTAATGGGCAGTGGAGATGTCTGAAAATTGCCTGGGCTTGTTCCCTTTTTGCTTACCTGTCCCTCCTGGGCACTATTACTCTCAGCACCTATTGCGAGGGTGATTTCACCAATCTATCTCTGTTGGGTTAAATCAATCAGCTCCTAGGCTGAGGAATAGGAGTGGCGGCAGGAGGGTTTCTTGATCTTTAGGCAGGGGTGCTGGGGAGGAAGCCCAATCCTTCCTGCTACCTGAGTTCTACCTTAAAGGTAAGCAGTTATCAAAGCAGAGAAGGCTCCAGCTAGCAGGATGCTTAGAGTCCAAGTGTAGAAAGGGCAACCTAAGTAGACAGGGCTTTGCGCTGTCTTTATTCCAAGGTAACAGCTATCTTGTTACCATTTCTATATGTCGAGTTTCTGAAACTGCTATGTTAGATAAAAGTTACTATAAAGAAATGGAAACTACTGGCCTGATCCAACCTGCACATTCTCCAGACATGGCAACTGTGGTTCTGAGAGGTTACTATTGTCTTACCTTCAGCCTGGTTTGGAGATCAGGGAGATACCAGCTCTGGCCAAGTGTATTTTCTAAAAATGATCATAGCAATATTTCAGGCTCCATGTACTCTTTCCAAATAATGCAGGTCACTATCAAGATGTAGGGTCTGTTTCCTCTGCTCTTGAACCTGGGAAGGCCTTAGACTGCCCCATGGAACAGAATGTGCTGAAAACCATGCCGCCTGCCTTGTGAAGCTAGGTCATCAAAGGTGATGTGACTTCCTCCTGACTCTCCTGCCCTTGTTTCTATCTCTTCACACTTGTCCTGATGAAGTTGAAAGTCACTTCCCATGTCAGAAGTTTGGTAACCCTTTGCCACCATGCTGGAGAGACCTCAGGAAAAAGTGTTCCAGGGGCCCCAGCTTTCTTTGATCCCAACAAGTCAAGTCCATGCAGTAGACAAACGAATGAGGAAGCCTTCAAGATGATTCCAGCCCTGTCACAGTCTGACTGCATTATACACTCACCTACACCCCATGCAAAAGTGGCCCAGTGAAGTCCAGTCCACCCCTAGAACCCCAAGAGATGGCTAACAGCCATCATATTTCACACGATACTGTGTGGTTTGTCATACCAAGAGAAACCACAACACATGACATTGTGCTACTGTGGAATGGGATGATCAGACCTCTTCATTCCTTGAAGGAAAGATTTAGTAGCTTTCCTCTGTCTCATTTTCATTTCTCACATTTAAGTGATCTGTCCTGTCAAGACCAGTTCAGTCTGTAGCCTTGGATCTGCTGAATGAATTCCTTCTCTGCTTGTACCTGTTCCAAAGGGAAAGAGTCTAGCTGGGTTTGATGTTGGAGTTTTCTTCAGCTGTCAACATATTTTAAATGAGCATCTGTCATGTTATGATGCAACGTTTTTAAGTAAAATTAACTTAACAAAACTAAAACGAATGAGCATACGAATGCTATACAGAGACTGGCTTAGTTTTCAGGCTGGCAAACTTCTTGAAATGATTTGTGTGATTTGTTTAATAACACTTCCTGATTGCTTGTTACATACCTGTCAGTGGAGCAAAGCTCAAACACGACCTTCAAGGGACTTGTGCTGCTGTGGGGGGAGAGGGAGATGGCAATGATGGCCTCACAGAGATGATGGGAGAGGATGAGGGCTAAACAGAGAGGCAGACAAGGTGACAGACCATCCAGAAGTGGAGGACCCGGATCCAGATTCAAGGCTAGAGAGCAATCTGATGGCAGAGCAGAGCAGAAAGGACTTGTGAGACAGAGAGAAAGCTGGAGTCAGCCCCAGGTGTGGAGTTGTGTTTTATAGACGAGGGTTAAGGAAATTATCTGGGGAGAGCTATAAGGGCAGAAAGGAAATTTCCCCTCTGAATTCTTCCCAGATTGGTGGAGCAATCAAATTAATACAAAAACAGATTAGCAGGAAAAAAACCACACTTGATAACATATGTATAGAGAACCTACATGACTCTAAATTCTAGAGTAAATGGGAGAAACTGATGGTTTATATCCTGAGCTAAGGAGTGGGGCCTCCAGGATAGAGGAGAGGGACTCACAGATGCTCTGTCAGGAGATAACCCTAAATCTGGATAATACTCACAGTGCTCATTCTTCCAGGGAGTTTCGAGAGTGCTCAAAGTTTCTCTAGAAACTGTAGCACCGTGATTGACCTGAGCTCAAAACAATCCATATGCCCACATCACACATCTTGGGGAGACTGTACTGGACATCTTGGGGAGCCTTATTAAACATCCTGAAGAGATCTAGATTTCAAGGGTTAAAAATCCATGGTGAGGTGCTTTGGTGGCCTAGTGGATTAATCCACCCAGTGGGCATAGTTCACAAGCATCCCAAGGTCCCTGGTTCAAACCCAGGGCTGAGGGAAACAACTAAGATGAACAACTAAACAAATAAATGCTTCTTCCTTCCTCTCTTTTCCTGTCTGCCGCCGCTCACCTTCATTTCTGTCTGTACCTACCATTTTTTTTTTTTTTTAAAAAAGAAGTTACAGGTGAGATTAGTGGGAAAGTAATAAGAACTACAAAAAACTGGAAGAAATATATTTACTATGTCAAAAAAGAGCATTTTGGTTTGTCATTAAAGATAGTCAATGGCAGGGCGGGCAGAATGGGAGAAAAATGACTTGGCAATCTACAATGGTGGGCCTGCTTTGGAGAGGTGATTCTATCTCCTCATAATCAGAAAAATAAAAATCGACCAAGCTGGTCACATCTTACAGCCATTAGACTGACTGAAAACACATGTAAAAGTTGAATAATACCAAGTGCTGGTGATGACGCGGGCATTAGAACCCAGGAGCTGTTGGTGGCATAGCCTGCCTCTGGGAAGGGATGTGTGAGCACTTCTGAATTGAATGTGTGCAGTTCTTGAAATCGTGCCATCTCAGCCCTGACCCCTTCTTGGAGAAATTGTTTCTTGGGGATGGGTAAGAAGGATGTTCTTTGCAACTGTGCTCGGAGGCAAGGAGTTGGATGTAATTTTGTTGCTCAGACATAGAGCAATTAGAGAGAGAAAATGTGGCTGTGTGTGTGGAAGGAAGACAAGGCGGCATTGAGAAGCAGGGTAGGTCTACCATAAAAGCATGGAATTTAGTGAGAAAAGTAGGCTTCAGTTCTAAAGCACCATACCATTTTGAATCATATGAAACACAAAATGATACCATTCATTTTATTAGGACATATCTATAACTATATTTATATCTATATCTATATCTATATCCGTATCTATATATCTCAAACATGTAAATTGGGATCCCTCAGGAGAGGAGAGGTGGGTAAGGAGGTCAACAATTTTAAAAAATTGCATAAAATGTAATAGACTGATGAGATCGTACTTTTCTAGGAATAAGCGGTCTCAATTCTGCAGGCAAAGTTAGAAAAGCAATGAGAACATTCAAAACAACGCTTGGAAGATTGGTAAGGGGTTGAAGAATATGTTTTGAATGAGCAAAGGCAGCCAGGAGGCATATAGGTCATTTTAGGATCGTGGTCATTTTCGGGAACAGTAATGAGGACTTGGACTCCTCCAAGAAAAGTGGGGCCACAGCTGGGGGTTCATTTGGAGATTTAGGGAGATTTGCATTTGAGAAAGATTTCTGTGCAGTCTGGTTAAAATGGCTCAGGGCCTCTAGGGGGAAGCAACCATAATCTGAAAAATTCACTGATATGAAATTGCTCCTCCTCTGACAGGGGTGGATAAATGAAGCATTCCTGTAATTGTATGTAAATCATGCTTCTAAAGTGCTTGAAAAGTTTGGTGTCTTGAGCAGGCTAAATGTCACCCCCTGCGAGTTTCTTCACCCTCTTAATTTGCTTAGTAAATCCCTTTTTTTCAGAGTGTGAATTACAGGAAAAGCGGTTTATCTCTTTGGCATGCTATCAACCAGCCCGGGAGCAGGACCAGTGAAATGATAATGGATGCTACTGGTGATGAGCCCCTCCCTGTGGCTGCAAGCTTCTGAATCATCTAGGAGAGCTGAAATGAATTTCCCCAGTTCCAGCATTAAGCAGAGGTTATGGAAACCAAGGCTTTGGACATCGGCCATCTGCGTATGGTGGTACACTTGGAAACTCTATCCAATACAGGACTTCAGTCGCCAAAATACCCATCCATTCATTTCCATGGGATAACGGGGTTCTAATGTCTAGAGGCCAATCATGACATTCTGGTTTATGTAGCTTTCCTAGGTTGTATTGTCTTATAATGATGGCTAGAATGAAAATGAGGACGAATGCTCTCATTTTCTGCCACTGCTCACAACTTGGTGGTGCATTAAAGATGGCTAGATGCTTGCCATTTTCCTTTGAGCGTCTACTTTCTTGCCTCTTGAAAGAGATGGCAGTGGCAGTAGGGTTTTACTGCTTTAACCCTGGACTGTGACATAAGCGATGAGTTGCATTTCCAGACCTAGGTTTAAAAGAGTCGGTGGCTTCTAGTTTGGCTGTGTGATAAGACTTGTTCTTGACATGCGGCCAACATAGAATGAAGCTCAGGCTAAACCCATGGAGAAGGCAGGAGGAGAGAGAGAGGTCTCACTCTGCCAGCCATCTCTGCCCAGGTGCCAGGCATGGAAGAGAAGCTCTCTAGATGTTGCAGCCTCAGCTGCCAGCTAGCTGACCGTGTCCCAAGTGAGAAGGGTAAAATGATAACACAGGTGTCCCCCGCTATGCAAAAGTAGAGCATTCCCATGAAAACTTCGTCCTCAGAAAGGGTGAAGCAAAGAAGCAGTGACTGTTAACAGACATGGAAAAATGGATGAGTGCTGCCAGACTCAAAAGATTACCTACTAAATCATATCAAATAACCTAAAACCTAAAAATCGCACTAACATAGAGTAAAAGCAGCAATAAGATGACACACACACAACCTATACGAAGCAGTTCCAGGGAAGGTGCCACCTTCTCTGCTTTTCTGTGTGCTGCCGTGGAACAGCTGGGCTTCCAGAGTGGCCAGGCCTCTAGATTCTGGAATGCCTGGGCCTCCAGAATGGCTACTGCAAACCACTGCAGGACACTGTTTCCCCCTTTCCCCTCTGGTGACCGAAGGGAAAGTTCTCTTCAGATTAAATTTGCTTTGCTGAAACAGCCTTGTGTAAAGGCGGAGCATTGTAGTGCAAACTTGAAAAGCAATAACTCTAATAATAATAGGTTGTTTTCAGTCACCACATTTTGATGTCATTTGTTAGGCAACTGTTCATAACTCAACCTTGCTTATTTGTTTAACTGAGAAACTCTTGAAATCGTCACGAATTCACCTAAAAACAATAATGGTTCCATTACCAAAAGTAATATTTTTTTGCCATTTTTTAAAGTTCAACATATTTTATTATGGTAAAATATAAGTAGCATAAAATTTACCCCTTTAACCATTTGAGGTCCAAGCACCATGTTCAAAGCTCAGGCTAGTCCCGTGGAGGAAGTTCGGTGGCATAAACTGCACCCATATTTTTGTACAACCATCATCATCATCAGTCTCCAGAACATTCCACACTGATACCATGTACCCATGAAACCATAACTCCCATTCCTCCTCCTTCAGCACCCGCCGTGTAGCGTTCTTCTTTATGTGTCTCTGCATTTGACTCCTCTGAAACCCTCAAAGAAGTCAACAAGTCCCTGTGACTTTACTCTTTGTTGGCAAAACTTCTTGCCCTCAATGATAGATAATTGTGTGTGTCAGCTTGACTTGCCACAAGGTGACCAGATATTTGGTCCAACATTATTCTAGGTACTGCTGTGTGGGTGGTTGTGGAAAAGATGAGCATTTATTGTTCTCCATCCTGTGGGTGGGCTTCATCCAATCAATGGGAGGACTCAGTGGAACTAAAGGCTGACTCTCCTCCCAGCAAGAGAGGACTCTCCTGCCTGAGACCTTTGAACTGGAAAATGGATTTTCCTTCCTAAAAGTTTTTGAAGTAGGATGTTGGCTCTTTCTAGAACAACCTCCAGGCTTTAGATTTGAAATGAGACATCTGCCCTGTAGATTTTAGACTTGACAGCCACCATGTGAGCCAATTCCTTATAAGAAATTTCTTTGTGTGTGCACAGCATATACATGCATATGTGTGTATATGGATATATAAAGTAGATCGTATATATATTGTATATATGAATGTATCTGCAGTTCTACTTCTTGGTAAAACTCTGACATTTACCTACTGTGGCCCACATTGAGATTTTTGCTGCAATGTGGACAATTTGGAAACCAAGTTAGGCCAAATGTGTTCGGTTAATTGCTGCTGCAACCCATGTAGGCCATATTCAGACAGAAGTGTCATTCAGGGGCTTCCTTGATGAGAAAAGAAAAGGCTGTTTTCTAGGAGATGCCCATAAAAGGCTACAGATACTGTCCCTTGTCATTGCAGTAGTTCAAGCTGAACCAGGCACCTCCCAGCAAGACTGTGAAAATCTTCCTTGTTGAAACCTGATGTCAACTACCCAGGACCAGACACATGAAGAGAGGCAAAGTAAGGGCAGTGGCCAAAGCTCAGGCATGGAGCCACAAAGTGCAGGCTCAGCATCACAGCATTTGTCTGACAGTGGTCAAGAGATATGTGCCAATGAAGGAGCCGTGAGTAAGTGAGCAGAGTCCATGGGTTCTACCTACCACGCTGACCCTTCAAACAATCAGGAAATGCTACTTGCTGAAATATTTTATCTTTGTTCCTGCCCCAGGTAATATTTTCTCTCTTTCTGCAATCTGAGAAATGTGTTCAACAAATGTAGTAACTCTTCTTGTGTTTTTCTCAAAAGGTTTCCTGTGAGTTGAGTTTATATTAGTCAGGTTCAGACCAGAGAAGCAGAATCCAGCCTAAGATGCAAAAAGAAAGGATTTCATAGAGGGGTTAGTTACACAGGTAATGGAAGCTTCTAGAAGCCAAAAGGGAACAGTGGGCCAATCAGAGATTAGAAACTGCAGAATCTCACTACCATCTCCAGGTGGGAGTGTCAAAGAGCGGAGGTAATAGCTGGCCTTCAAGGTCAGCACTGTCAGGTGGGATAGGGAACCACTGAGCAGAATCAGCCCCCGCCTCTGGCACCTCCATTGACTGAATGCTGCTTGGGGCCTAGAGATAGAAAGATCTAGGGACACCCTACAGGGGCCTATGCTCCTGAAATCCAGAGCAGAGCAGGGTAGAGGGGGAAGCCTGCGGGCAAAGAATCTCCTAAACCGAGATTTTAACCCCAGATAGTTACCTAAGTCACACCTGACTAAAAACAAAACAAGAACAAAACCATTTTTAAAATAAACATTTCATAGAAAGTTTTTAAAAGGGACCGAGGTGAGTGTTAACACTGGTTTCTCCCTTTGTTAACCACGTGACGTTGTGTGAATTTTTTAATCTCTCTGAATCCCAACTGTAGACAAGGATAATTACAGTACATTTCTCCAAAAAATGTCATGAGATATTGTGGGAAAAAGACCAGACTTGAAATATGGCCTTTCACATTTGCTCAAGATTTGCAGACAGGAAGAAAGAGGGCCCCAACTGAACAGGGGGACTTTCCCCCCTCAGTTCTTAACATATCAATCCTACTGGCTCTCTTTCATATGTAAATGAAAGCATTTATACCTAATACCTAGCACATAATGCTTAATCCATAAGACAGGTATTTGTACATAAATAAAAAGTAATTTTAGACACAAATGCAATACATAAATATGATATCCTCCACCTACTACCTACCCCTTCCAGAAAATGCTTTGGAATTCAGGGCAAACAGTTCCTTGTACTCACAAGTAAACAAATCTCAAAAGGCTATTACATTTGAAAAGATATTCAAACACACATTTTGAAAATCAGGTGGGGTCACAGTAAATGAGGTCAACTATACATTTGAAAAGAAATTCAAATGCCCCTTTAGAAAGAAGGAGTCACTAGCTCAGTTCCGAAGCACAAAGGAAAACTAGAATTTTAATGCTGAGAGTCAGCTGGAGGAGATAGAACTGGAAGTATATTCTTTGTTGGTTAAGTGTTTCAGTTTGTAGAATGTGTTCATGGTGAAGGGGCTGATGTTAATATCAGGATTAAATATGATAATGTAGTAAATGTTCATAGCACAAGATCTTGAACAGAAAGAAGTGTCTGACAACGCTAGCCATCATCCCCAGTGTGCTCATGAATGTGAGCGAACGAGCGTGCCTACGTGCGTGCATGGGAGCTGGAAGTAGCCCTCATGCACATGCATGCACACACATATGTAATTTTAAGGAGTGTGAATTGGTAATTTTTCTCCTCTGGCATCTGTCCTGGATCATCTAAAGTGATGGGAGAATTGAGGCAGTGGGGCAAGGAGGGAGGAAAGAGGAGGGTATGAATTTCTGGCAGCCCAGCATGAGGACATATTTTTCATGGCAATCAGTTGGAAGTGTGAGACAAATGAATTTTATTTGCTTTTAAACTTTAATAGTTAAAATGCCAACATTTGCCAATGATTTTCACACATTAAGCTCTTTATGAATACACAGATGCCACTCATTTGCATGCTGGGCACTTTCTGGATTTGCTGCAGAGAGGAGAGGTGTCCTAGCTGCCTGTTTTTTCTGCTGCTCATGGAAAATCATTCACGTGTTCACGGGTGTGTTTGCCATGTTTCAGGCAGCCAGCCGATCCTCCAAAGTGTCAGTGCTTCAAAGTAACTTAGGAGCCTATCTCTGGTGTCTTTTTCTCTTCATATTTCCTTTTTCAAGATAACTGCAGGTCAGGTCTAGACTAAGTTTTAGCAGATCTCATCAGATATTTATAAGGGAAGATGAGGTGGGAAGAGACTAGAGATATTCAGACCTTCTTGTGATCAGCAGATGAATCCTTCTATGTGAGTTGACTTTTCTTTGGGGAGCCCAGCAACCCAAATCCCTCTGCAAACTCCAATCAGGCCAGCCAATGTCTAAAGGCACAAGTCGATGCAAAACCTAGTTCGTGGTCAGGAATGAGGACTGGAGTACATCGGCGTGGAGCTCACAGATGTCTCTGATGCCTTCAATTTTTGACAGTCCCAGTGAAGGAAACTCTCCTCCCCCTCAAAAAATACCAGGTACCGTAGCAGTGAGTCTGCCATTTTTATTTGCACATGTACAGTACTGCTCTTTTAAGTTGCAAACTCTTTTCTTGGAGATTATTACTCTTTGGGGCACATCCTCCAGCTTGACTTGAGAACGCAAAGGGGTCAATGCTTGACACGGAAAGGGAAAGGCCTGGTTGAGAGGGGAGAGAAGAAGTTGGAGACCCTAAGATTTCAGCCAAAGAAAGGTAATTTGCAGCAGTGTGGTGAATCTTGCAAATGGAATAATTGGCTTTAAGTCCCAGTTTGGTTCATACTTCTGGATAGCTTAATCCTGAATAAGTTGTTGATCTGTCTCATCTATCAGTATCCTCATCTGTCACAGGTAAACAATCACAGCATGAGTCCTGTCAACCTCTATGGAGTACAGTGAAGATTTTACCATGCTTTGTAAACTTAGAAGTATGAATACCTAAAAGGGATTATTATGCTACAACTAGTATGATTAGGTATTGTTTCTGCCCATGTTGTTCTCATTGTAGTTGGAGCAATAAGACAACTCACGAAACAGTTAGAGACGGCACCAGACGGTATCAGGATTGTTTGCTGCCTGTTGGATGGAGAAATAGATGCTAGAATATTTGGGGAAAGCTTCAAGAAAGTGATAAAACTTGAGATTGTCTGGGAAGCGGGAACTGTTAGGGAAGAGACGTTTGAACTAATGGAAAATTGTGGTTGCTGAATGACCTTGTCCAAGGGCAATGACCAAAGGGATCCTTGACCTACTTCTATGATGTCAGCCCTACAGACATACCCACCTCTACCTGACCTGGCATGTCCCAGGGGATTCTGGAAGAGTTTCCAAGAGGACACATTTCTTCTGATTTATGCTGTGATTTTGCCAAGGGTAACCAAGTCTGATTTAATTGCCTTGCAGCCATCAAAGACCAGGATTCAAGTTTGAAGTTTTGTCTCTTCCTAGCAAGTCATTCCCTTAACTGAAGTCCATTTACTTTCTCTGTAAATGTGCTTTGACTCTGGGAGCTTTCTGTGGGATATTAAAGGAGGTAATGGATATAAATGAACTTTAACACCTGTGAGAGATTTATTTCCTCCAAGTGAATGTAATTTTCTCCAGAGTTGAGATAATGATGGAAGTTTTTCAGTTTGCCAGTGACCCAGCCCTGGGCTTTGTACCCAAGCAGCCACTCACACAGTTTATGGATGGATAGTTAATGCACGTAATTAATTGAAGGGAAAAGTCTTTCCAGTTGAACTGCAGGTGGGAAAACCCGAGGTGGTGAAGTTAGTTGGGAATGGGGATTCCATCTTGAATTTATTTGCAATCCTGTCTTCAGCTGTAAGAGAGGCAAGCTCCTAGGACCTCATCTGCTAGATTCAGTCTCAGCCAAATTCCAGTATTTCTCTTCATCCCTTGGGTTCACCTGGAGATTGAAGAATGAGGCAAATCGGACAATAGAAATACACTTGGTCATCTTTGAAGAGAAGGCCTGATCCTGGGGAGTGAAAAATGACTTTGTCCATGTGGCTCCTGAAGTCTCAGCTTCCAGTCCTCCCAAGTCATTCATCCATTCCTTTCTTCTTTTCTTCAGCAAATATTGTTGAGTGCTTGCTCTATGGCAGACACAGGGCTGGGTGCCGTAGATTTTATTATAAGTGAACTCCACCATGTTCTTGCCTTCCTATAATTTATCTTCTAGCGAGGGATAGAGAGAACATATAACTGAACAAACATTTAATATTTGCAGCGACTAAAGGGTTTCGCAAGAAATCAACTGGACTATATCAGACCCAGGATTCCTTCAGAATATCTAGTAAAAGGAAGTTCCATGAGACAGTGGCAGTTTTACTGAGAGCTAAAGCATAAGGAGGAAAAAAATTGGCTGAAGAGTTGGAAAGGGAGAGGGCCACAGAATGGCTAGTGCTGAGGCACAGAGGCCACGGAGGGTGCAGACTCTTTAAAAAACTCAGAGACTCAGTGTGGCTTAAGAGGGGAAGCAGGCCAGGCCAGGCCCGAGGCCTTGGAAAAGGTTTAGGTTCTGTTCCAAATCTAGTGGGGAGCCCTTTGAGGGTTTTCGATAAAGAAGTGTTACCATGAAGTGTCAGTTAGTCTTTCTGCTTTGGGCTGCCATTGTCCCTTGCAAATCCCCTCTCATAACGTTCATGGGCCCTTAGTATACCTGCCTTAATACTTGTTTGTCCACCTTTCTAGAATAGTGTGAGCTTCTTGAGGTTAGCGTTTGTCACCCTTTCATTGCTGATTCTCTAGTACCTAGTCTAGTGCTTGACATTTGCTAAGGACTCCAAAAGTATTTATTGAATTTAACCAGTTTGAAAAGATAGCTAAAATACCGAGATGACAAATACCAAAGTATTTGTCAGGACTGCTCAGGACTGAAGGAATTGAAAGTAAAGTCTATCACTTCCAGTGGGATGGTTAGGGAAGGCTTCCTGGAAGAAGGGGCCTTGAGTCAGTAACTTGAATGATAAGTAGGGTAGAGTAAGGGACAGGGGAAGGGGGTGTAGGCAGATGAAGTCAAATGTCCAAAGACTGCCAACTTCTTGCAGAACTGAAACTGGTGAGTGTTAATTTCATGGCGCTTCCAAAGCTAAGTGGATTGGAAATACACAGGACAGATAATTCTGGGAGAAGGAGATCAGTCCAAGCTTTCTCTAGCATGAAGATCCACCCTTTGGGTATGTGCAGTTGACTGCTTAAGCCCTGAGGGTTTCAGAAAGGAGCCTCCCATTCCATCAGCTGGTAAATCACATCTTCATCTGTGATAGCAGAAGCACTGACCAGTCTCATCCCTCAAAACATGCCAATATTTCTTGATAGACACTTCTGTTGTCTTATGTGCAATAGAATTGTAATCACCTGTATTTAAAACTAATGGATTTGAAATAACCTGCAGGCTTCCACTTTAATGAGAGTTAGATTAATGAAAAAGGACCTTTTGCCTCAGATTGCATGACAACATTTTCAAATTACATTCCTGGAACAGAGAATTCACTTATTCAGAGTAATTGGATGCTGACTTGGGTTAATACGTACAATGTCCTTAAATGAAAATGTTCTATTGTAAGTGGAACTGTATGATACCTGAGGCTTTCTCAATAGATTTGGTTGGACTCTGAGTTAATTATACTGCATGCTATTTTTTGAATGAATTCAAGCATGAATTCTACACGGTAGAGATTGGGATAATTATATTCAATTCTGCTTGGTGCCCCGCTGAAAGAATTGACCTTTTAGATAAAACGAGTCTCCCGAGCAAGAAACCTGAAGAAAGTCTGCACAAAGCCGGCAGATGCAAGAGCAGAGAAAGTCTGAAGTAGGGGGGACGAGGGGCAGTGTGGGGGAAGGCATGCTCAAGGAACAGTAGCATCAGCAAGATTGATTTCTTGTCACGGGAAATATTTCTGTTTTGTAGCTTGTTTGGTATCCTTGGTACATAAAGGTATAATTTAAAACCATTGATTTTACTAAGCTGTTTTCTCATCAGTAACATGGCTTAAAAAGTAGTAGCATGGAGAAAGAGAAGCCGACAAAAATGAATCTCTGGAAGATCTTTGGGGGTCAGGTCCCCAGGATTGAGCAGAGGGCCTAACACAGCCCTGACCACCAGATTATCCTACTTGGTGCAGTTCTAGCTTAGAAGTCAGCTCACCTGGGTTGAATCCTGTTTCTACCACATAGTATCTGTGTGTTCTTGGGCTTGGTGTCTGTGCCTCACCATGCTCATCCGCCAAATGGGGCCAACCTCAAAGGCTTGCTGTGCAGATTAAACGGATGCACTTGAACAGTGGGGCTATCTGGTCAATATCAGCAGCCTCTATTAATGCTATTATTCTGCACTGTGAAAGCTGTCTCCCCAGATGGTGAAAGGTCTCACTCTTCCAAGTATGGGAGCTGGCAGCTTAACACAGACGCCATGTGTCTGTGAGTCCTGGCCTCTGATGGCTGCTGGGGGTAGGAAGATGGCATAATCCTTCCCTGTGACTCAGAGTGTGGGTGAAACTCTCCTTACTGACAGTGGTCCCCTCTCCCAGTGAAGTTCAGTTCCCTCTGCTAACCTAAGCCTTCTGCTCTGGCAGACTTCTCTCTCGCACTGTCTGTCTGAGTTCCCCATGCCGGCTGTGACACGTCACCACACGCCTGGTGTTTGAAACAGAAGGAATTTATTCTCTCACATTTTGGAGGCCAGAGGTCAGGAATCAGCATCACGGGTCAAAGTCAAGGTGTGGCCCGCACTCCCTCCGGAATCTTATGATGTTCTGTTTGTGGCACTTTTGCTTCTGGTGGCTGCTGGCAGTCACATCTCTCTTCCGTCTGCCTCCAGAGTCATGGAGTCTCCCCCTGTTTCTCTCTTAGAAGGACACTTGCGATGTCATCTAGGGCCCACCCTGAAAACCGAGGGTGAGCGGTTCATCTCCGGATCTTCAACTTAATCATATCTGAACAAAATGTTACCTTCTAAGAAAACGTTCACAAGTGCTAGGGATTAGGATCTGGCAGTTTCAGGGTCCACTGTACTGGCTCAGTCTTACTGCTGCTCCTCTCTCCTCCACTCAGCAGGAGA
Organism: Solenodon paradoxus; assembly: GCA_004363575.1. Taxonomy (NCBI): domain Eukaryota; kingdom Metazoa; phylum Chordata; class Mammalia; order Eulipotyphla; family Solenodontidae; genus Solenodon; species Solenodon paradoxus. The sequence continues at coordinate 91,414 of RJWH01003408.1, read as the reverse complement.
CTTTACCCTGCTCAGCACCAGGCTTTCCTTTGCACTAAGCACTCACTGACCACTGCCTCTGCCCACTCTTCAGTGCAGCTGTCAACTTTTAGACACCTCGGCGTTGCTGCTGAGAAAGGCCCGAGTGCCCTCGCACTTCTACTGGTAACACCGGTGGTTCAGAGCAGCAGGCATGGATTTCCTTTGGGGAGCCATTCCCTGCTCTGTCCCCTGAATGGGGCTGAGACTTAGAGTATGTGGTCACTGGTGTGGGAACCAGCATGGCAATCAGAGTATTTCATTCCCCTCTCTCCAGGGCGAGTTCCTCTGGGATGGGCAGGGGACCCCAGTCACAAAGAGACCCAGGCCTGAATTTTTGCTGGAACCACTAGCAAATTGTTCTCTGTCTGTCTGTCTGTCTGTCTGTCTGTCTCTCTCTCTCTCTCTCTCTCTCTCTCTCTCTCTCTCTCTCTCTCTCTCTCTCTTCAAGCTGGTTGCACACAAGCCCAGGCACCATCTCAAGGATCAGCCTCAAAAGGAGCCAATATGAGGAAATTGAACCAAAACAAAGAGACATCTAAGTGCCAACGACCAACTTCTGAACTCCTAGATCCAACCAGGCCTGATTGCTCCTTGACATTTTAGTTTCATGAACCATACCTCACCTTTTTGCTTGTTAGTCCGAGTCAGGTTTCTGTCACTTCCAATTCAGAGTTCTCACTAACACATGTGCCACGCAGCTGCCCGCAGGAGTTAGGCAGTGGAGACTCACTCAATAGCGCGCACAGTCTAAAGCCCACCTGCTCTGTGCTCAGTACTATGTTTGCACTGGACACACAGAATGACTAAAATTCCATCCTTCCTCTCACAGTTTCTTCCCTTGAGGGAGGGAGCCAGGACTCAGGAAAAAAGTGAAGTCATGCTTCTGGTGTCTCTAAATTACCATGGTTTCCTCATAATGTTACTCGTTTATCTACTCTGCACTTCAGATCTTTTTCTTTTGTATGTGAGATAGTCCTACCTTAGCTCTCTTAACACAGTTGGATTTCTCGGTGCATCTGGGTGTTCAGCTTTGAGACAATCTCTCTGATTGAAGTCAGTGGAGGACTCAAAGTCACTCGTACTTGAAGGAGCTCAGGACCCACTTCTTCATGGCTCTGTCCATGTGTGAGGATGTACTCCTTTGCCAATGCCAAACAGATATGAACCACATTGTTCTCTTTGACTTTTAGGATGGTCAGAATTGCCTTAGAACATGCTAGAGAACTCTGGAGGGTGCTTTGCGTGTAAAACTCAGGTTCTCTTCCCATAACTGACCATTAATCACCTCATGCCTAGACAATACCCTCATCTTTTTTGAGTTTTGATTCCTCACTTCTTACATAAGATATTTCAACTTGGTCAGGATTGGCATCTACATCCTACACTTTTCACATCCAGGTCACAATCTAGTTGACCACTGGACTCTTTCTTGTTACACCCACAGTCTCAGAATTCTTCTCAACATCCAGCTAGATGATCTTCAAGTTTCTCCTAAGTCTTATAGGATCCCAAGTCTTCTGGGTCAAGAAATTGACACTTTCATTAGGTATAGTTTTTGAACCTTAGTTTGGAAATTTTTGCCCTTATCATCATTATCCATGGCCCCTTTGCCCAGAGATGTGGGGCCCAGTGTAAACAGAGTCCTTGTATTCAGGAGTGAGAGCAACAGACCTCAGTATTGTGAATGGTGTTTCTCTTAGCAGCAGAACGAACCCATTCCCAAGCTCTGGGGAGATGTGGAGGCAAAAAGACTCTAGTAATTAATTCCATTATGTAGTTAATATAATTAGTCAGATTTATATATAAGGACCAATGTTTGTGACTCAAATTTTTTCATTGTTTTTCTCTTCTCCTCCCAAAGTTTCCAGTCCCTTAAATTTGTACATTATCTGTGACTGATATATCATTTATCTAGAGAATACAGTTGTCATTCACTTCATTTAATTAGCTTATGGATTCTAAATTATCTGCTGCCATAAAATGTGATTTTATACTGCAGATTACAAAGGTTTTCAAAAATTTAATATGCCACTTTTAATTGGTGAAAAGTACCCTAAAGGATTCATAATATTTTTTACTGCACTTGCATTCAGGCTCAAGAGAGGGAGATTGAAGATGTTTAGTAAGAAATGGGATTTGGGTCAGTGAGACTGGGGATGATTTATTTCAAACGAGGCAGATCTGGAGGGATGGAGACATAAATATAATCATCAGAGGACTGCGTTCGAGCAGTGAGACCACTGAGTTGAGAAGTGAGTGTCTTCTGGCTTTCATCCCTGTTAGTCATTTTGATGGGCTAACAATGAATTTATGGCATATGGTTCCAAGTTTGCCACAATGACTAAAAGAGTCTATTTTCTGCTCTGTTTTCCATCCATCAAATCTACAATACTCTGTGTATATGGCATTCTGACATCGTCCTAAAAACATTCTTGGCATTACTGATGCCCAGGCTGAATTATATATGTGTTCAGTAAAAGCAAATGCTTCTTTTGGATTTCTAGACTATGGAAATGTCATATGCCGTGAAGTTAGAACCGTGATAAAGAGAGGGTTATTGGGAGCAGCTTCAAGGATGTCCATCCTCATCTGTCTTACTGTGCTAGTAGTAGAAGTCTATACAACAGGACAGTGGTTTGGAGCCTCAAAGAGACAGGCTGGAAAGACTCGAAGGCCAGGAAATGTGGGTGAAGCTGTGAGGTCTCCATTCCTCTAGGGAGTCTCTCAGAAACCAGGACCTGATCACCGGAAATATCAGCAGGGTACAGAACCTCTACCCACATTCTTGCCTGTTCTTCTGGGGTAAGGCATTGAAGGTCTGTGTTAAAAGCAAGTGTGGAACTCTGATGAACTCAGCACATTCATATTCATTAATTGTATTGGTTGAGTTTGGCTATGAGATTCTGATTCCAGTTTGGCTGGTTTTCTTGGGAGAAATAAAAAAGAGAAGAGTTTTGTGTCAGGGTCAGGAAAGGATCAGGATTGGAGAAGATCAAACTAGAGTAGGAGCCTGAAAGGGAAGAGATTCAGAAAACTAGTAATGATGATGATGGCAATTTATTGTGAGTATATCAGAATGTCATAAGCACAGGGATGACAATAATACAGGCTACATTTTATTGAGCACTTACTATGTGCCTGGCACTGTGTTGTATTCTTAGTTATGTCAGTCCCCAAATCCTCTTAGATGGGTTATAGAATATGTTGTACATTGTATAGAAAGGCAAATGGGAACTTAGAGATATGGCGTGACCTATCTGCCATCTCACTGCTGATGGAATTGGGATTTACATGCACGTCCGTCTACTTCCAAGCCCACTTTGCTGGAGCAGTTGCTTGTGAGGCTGCCAGAGCTCTAGCTTCTTTTGATTCTCCTCTAGAATATACCCAGCTCTGCTCTCAACAGGTACACATAGAGTCTGACTTGTCTGTGAAAACTTTCTTTGCCAATAGTAAAACATTTTTGTCTTATTTTAGTCTAAGTTCAATGGATGGCCTCATTTTAGAAAAATACAAAATCTGGATAGATGAAAGAAAGAAAAGAAAGCTAATCATCACCCCCTCACCTCACCCACCAGTACAAAGGTAGCAAAAAGCACAAACATATTCGTGTGTGTGTGTGTGTGTGTGTGTGTGTGTGTATGTACATGCCAATGCTATACTTGCTTTTGAATTTCACAAGAGAAAAAAAATATGGCACGTAGTGGTGGTAACCTCTTTAAACCATGGCTCTCTCACTTTTAACAGGGGACAAATACTAGTGCCGTCCTTAAATAATTTTTGTGAGGATTGAATGAAGCCGAGTAGAGCGCTGGGGAGAATGGCTACATGCTATGGAGTTCAGTAAACAGCACCTGCAATCTTAACATTATTTATCAAAGCAAAACATAAACAGCCTTCAATGCTATGAAGTAGCCTTTCATAGCATCGCTTTAAGTGTTTCAGTCTCTTTCATTATTCAAGTAGGCATGCTTGTTTATAACACAGAGGTAGGTAAAATGATAAAGAAAACCACTCTCCTATTATGAAGACATAACTACCCTTAAATCTTAGTATACATTTTTCCAACTTCATTACACCGATTATATAGTAGATACATAAATATATATATAATATTAATAAATGACAAAATGTGTTACATAAAATGCCAGTTTATAACCACGTCAGCTCATACCACACTTGGTATTCTATAACCTGTTTTTTCTCTGAAAAATATGCTGCAAAAGGTATTTCCTGTGATTGAACTTAGTAAGAAGTGGGATTTAGGAAGAAATTCCCATAGTCAAGTGATAGTCCACAGACTAGATTTCACAGAATCTACTGAGCCAGTTGTCTGCTGTAGACATTTTAGCTTGTTCCCAAATTTTTTGCTTTTGTAAACAGTGTTGCAATGAGCAGCTCTATACCCAGTTCTTTGGGATTTACTAGAATAAATTGCTAGGGCTGGGATTTCTAGGTCAAAGAGCATGCAGCTTTTTAGGGCCCACATGCTAATGAGTTTGGGGACAGGACAGTAGGACCACCCTATCAGTTTCTGAGAGCAGGGCTTCTTCCAGGGCTCTGTAGCCAGTTGAATCCCAGTCTAGTGACTGCTGTGGATTGTCCGGGGCCACCAACCCTCACAGTCATTGAAGCATTATCAACAAATATCTGCTCCTGCCTTTTGTGTGTGTTAGTCTAATGATAGCTGAGGGCATACTTAAAAGAAATAAATGATTCGCATCAACAATGAAAAGGTACACAGAACATAATTCATGGGATTTCCCATTGTTCTTTCCTGACTTTAATTCTATAATCATAAAGCAAGCTTCATCATCTATTCAATTCAACAGCCTCCTCGTGAACATCTACTTTGTAAAAGTCCAGACGAGAGGTGCAAAAATAATACTGAATATTTGTACAGTGTTCACACTTGACAAAGTTCTTTCACATGCCGTACAAAAAGCCCTGAGCCCAGATTCAGGAGACCTGATTTCTAGAGTCGCCCCTGCCATTTAATTAAGTATGACCTCAGCCTGAATCTCTCTCTCCTTGTGTAAATATGGGGCTAAGAAGCCATGCTTTTTCTGTTGTGTGGGATGGTGTGATGCTCTTGTGTAAGTGGTCAATAGATTTAGAGATCTCGACAAACTCCCAAAACAGGCAGTGATATCAAACTCGTTCTTAATTAGATCTGAACTGGAAAAAAAAGACGTTGGAGATGATTTAAGGCAGTGACTTTTCCAGCTACGTTCTGGGGACCCCGAAGGGGCTGTTAGGTCACTGTGGGGAAGCACAGGGAGGATGAGGCTTTGGATCTCTGTTGTCCACTCTGACTGCAGATTCTGGGACCGGCCTGCTCACGTGTGACTCTGGGCACGCTATTTCAACTCCTTGGGAACCGCATAGGTTTTCTCATCTGTAAGGTGGAAATATGGGTTGTGGTGAAGCTTGGATAAGTGATTAGTATACAGTGTTCAGAACCCTGGTAGGCATGTAGCTACATTGCTCGTTTTATGCTGCACCTGGGGGCTCCTCCTGGAGTCGGTTTTCACTGAAAATAATGTTTGCAATATCTCTTACTTTTCCACCTTTATTTTTTCGAGTAGAAATTTTATGGCCCAGAACAGTGTTCATATGCACTGATCATTGTGTGTACATATCTCACACAGGCACACACATGCCACCAACATCACCATCGACGAAGTCCTCTGTAAGTTGACACACTGTCCCCAGCCTCTGGTGAGTGAGGGGACGTTTGTGAAAATTGACTATGTACTCTTTCTGGGACCTGGGCACTTCCTCAGAGTAGACCTTGCTACCTACGTATGAAACACCGACGTTCTTTTCACTGAGAAACCAGTATCTGTATTTCCAAATTCCCCACAGTGAGGAATCTTTGGGATCTGGGAATGAGAAATTAGAACTCCCCAAATTATAAGCGATTCTTAAAATACTTCCGACATTGTTCACCCTCTGCTCTTTGGTCATTATTGTAGATACTAATATTAAGAAACAAACAGTAAGTTTAATAGTATCTAGAAAGAAGGTTGCAAAGAATTAATAAAAAGCATATTTGCCTATAGCAAATGGTCTCCTACTGGAAAGCACCTGTGGGCATTATTGGGAAATACTCGAAAAAGGTAACATTCTGTTCTCCTGGTGTGTGTGAACACACCACACCGAGTCAAGGAATTGCCCAAGGGCTTAGTTCACTTCCACTTGAAACTCCACTCACAGGATTTGAGTACAATATGCTATGCCTGGAAGCATTAATATTTATTCTAGTTGCAAGAATGATGTGCCATTAGCAAATGGGCTGCAAACATCTACCAGCGTGACTAACCAAGAAGCTTAGGGCTAATGCTCCTACGGGCTCTGGTCCTTAACCTCCGACTCCACGTGGCAGGGTTTCCTGCGCTGGCTTTCCCACTTGACGTCAGTAGATTGCTTCAAATGAGGAACATCTGCCTATTGATTGCTAAGCTTTAATTCTCAGAGAAGAATCATACTACTTTTTTCTCATTCTCCCAATCTCTTGACTGATTTTCCCAGGAGTTGAGAAAACATGCATTTCCTGAGAAATAGAGCAAACAAAACAAAAACAAGGGAGACATGAAAGAAAGTAAAGAAAATGATGATTTTAAACCAGTCATGTGGTTGGTACTGGCCACAGATAACATCAGTGTTTGGAGAGGAAGGATATTGCTGGGAGTCTGAGTGGCTTCTGGGAGGAGGTAGGAACTGAGAGAGGGTTTGCAGGGAAGGTAGGACTTGAAAGGGTAGTAGGGTAGGGATGAGGGGTCCCAAGGAGAGGAGCATCCTGGTAAAGGAGGGACATAGGAGAATGACTGGATCAGCCTCAGGGAAGGGAACACTGCGGGGAGGGAGAGAAGCAGGTCATCAGGGAGGACTGAAGAAGCTCAGGTGTCAATATCTTAACAATTGTAATGGGTTGCTTTGACAATCGGTTTATTGGCTTTTATTAGGATTTTTTCAGTTCTGAAAGTGACACACCCAGGTGGCCTCCTGGGTAAGGCCACCAGATGCAGTCCACATACATCCCAGGGACCCAGGTTCAAGACTCGGGGAGGTGGGGAACGACCAAGATGAACAACTAAATAAAATAAATAAAATGCCTCTTGCTCCTCCCTCTGGCACTCATCCCAGCATTCTGAGGGTGCTTCATGCCTGCCTGCACCTTTCCTTTACAAGTATTTTCAAAGTAACACATGAGAGAAGGATATAGGAAAAAACACGCATCTCCACCCTCAAACATTTGCTGCTGCGTTCTCTTTTTAAAAACATAGAGTTGTATTTTTTAAAGTGTAGGTCTTTTTCTGTTTTGATGCAGTTAGCTCCTTGACCTTGTATCTAACTGTTCCATGGATCTCATTGTAGGGACCTACCAAGATTGTTTTCCCACTCCTTGATTTACATTTCACATCTTTCCATTTGTAATAATTTGTATTATTAAAAACACTGCCTTGCTTTCTAATTCTCCCACAGCTAGCCTTTTTGCATGCATGTCTGTGGGATAAATTCCTAGGAGTGGAGTGGTCAAGTCACATGATAAGTGCATTTAAAATTGTGACAGTTATTGACAAATGACCCTCCCAAATGAGTGCTCCAGATTTATATTTCCATCCATAGTGTGTGGGAATGTTTCTTCCCATCCCTGGGAAGTACACCGGTGAAGAGACGAGGTTCTGGAGTCAGTCTGCATGAAATGAATCATTGTTCCACTATCTCTTTGCTGCAGGACCTTGGGAAAATTCTTTCTTCAAGGCCTGTGTGCCCCTCATTTAAAAATGGGGATACAAGTACTGCAGTCTCATAAAGTATTCATTAGGATGCTGATGCAAATGCTGGATTAGAATCCTGCGCACTGTAGGAAGAGAACACGCGTCACCTTCTGCAGCAGACCCTGTGCTGCCCCGAGTCTATAGCCCTGTACCGTCGTCGTTTCCATGACATCTGGCCAACTGCTCACTGTTGGCTCCTACAGTTCTGGGCCACCGTGGGCTCTGCTGGCTGCCAGGGCTGCTTTGCTGACTGGGCTCGCCGCGGGCTGGAAGGACTAGGAATTAATGACACCCCTCCTCCCGGCAAACTTTGATCCGTGTCCAGTCAGGGTGGGTATGTGAGAACCCCTGGTCCCTCACCTCTCAGATGAGGTGTCTGGGTGCTCCCTCCACACAGCCCCGCCCTTCCCCAGTGGTTCCAGTCACCAGTCCCTAATTTCTTCTCTTCCCCCTCTCAACAACTCACTCCTCTGTTCCCAAGGGTCCCGCATCAGTCAGGGTCTGCTTCTGGGGGGTCCCAAATTAGGACAAAATTTAAACCTCCTCAATCTTCTTTTAAAACATTTCATTTTAAGCTTTGATATTCGTTTCCTTAATTATAACTGAGGTAGACTTTCTTTTCCTATGTGACTGGACAAGGACATTGCTTTTCTCTGCTCTCTGCCTGGTCTTGTACTTTGCTCAGGTGTCTATTGGGCTGTTTGTCTTTTCCTTATTGATTTGTCTTTGTAAATAATAAACATGATCCCTTAGTCTATTATGTGATGCTGCTTCCCACATGACTGCTTAGCTTCTTTTTTATCATTATTATTTTTTCGTGGCCATTTAGAAGTTTAAAATTTTAATGTAATCAAAGAGATGATCAGATTTTAAATCATGGTTTCTTTCCATTCATTTATTGCTTTGGCTTTAGTTCTTCCCATAAAAGAGGCAAGTGTGATGAATTACATACTCGAACCAGGAGACTTGTCAAAGTACTCTAATATGTGCAGACCATCTAAGATCTATATTGTGTGGGTGTTATAATAAAACTATATATAATGCCCAAGTATTTGCATGCACACCCAGAGTAATGTTCAAGCCTGAATTTCTGATGCCTCCTCCCGTGATTCTGGCTGACCTGGGTAGAGGAAGTCACTTCCTGTCTGTAATGCCCGCTGCAGACACGTCTCAGTCGCTCTGCGTGTACCTTCTCAGAGTTAGGTATTAAAAATGATCAGCTACTTCTCTAAAGTTCCATCACTCTCTCTTCTTTATACCTGAAGACTTAAGGCTTGTCTAATTCTTTTGCATCCACTGCATCTGCAAACTGCCTGGAGTCTCAGCTTGGGGTCTGCTCGCTCTGCATTTAGTCTAGAGCTGGGCTACACCGCAGGCAGACAAAAGGGCTTCAGTGGGCTCAGGTGCTGTGCAACCTGAGTGCGTACACAGGGCAGAGTGCAGCTGTAGGTGGAAGGCTCTGTGGTGGTCCACGGCAGCGACCTCTGGCTGCCCCCACCCTCCGCCTCCGTTCCATTAGTAAGTGCCCCCCTAGCTCCGGACACTTGCTGCAGATGGGGCAGCGGTTCTCTTTATCCATTTTATGCCCAGTGCTATGCTGGAGCACATCAGTGGGGTGTGTGGGGACTCCACACTTTTTCCTCACACTAAATGAGTCCAAGAGATAGGAAAGCAATTCTTGCTGTTCTGTAATCTCTCCATCTCATTCTTACCTCAGGGCTTGTCTACTCACTCTGTCTCTTTTACATGACTTCAAGTCTGCTCAAATGCTCTCTCCTCCTGAGGGGCCGCTTTGTCCACCCCATCGAAAGAAACCATCTCTCTGCTGACCATGCGTGGTCACGCTACTGCCTGGTTATTTTGGCAAAACACTGACCTCTGCCTGGACTTGAGTTATAATTGGCTTGCTTGCTTATTGTGGTCTCCTACTAGAATGTACTTCTCATGAAGGCAGGGAGCTTTTCCTGGATCCCTAGCAGATGACGGGCACAAGTAGGTGTCCCGAGTGATGGTTCCCAGCATCCAGTGTGCGCAAAATGAGGATCACTACTAGCCCTGCAGCTGAGGGCCAACACGGTCTCGCTGGCCGCATGGTTACAGCACCCATGAGCTGACACCTCTTGGTCTTCCTAGGGACTGTGGACTCAGCCCAGACCCTGTCCAAGTCGTCACGAGTGTTTAAAATTCTCAAAAATCATGACTAACCCTGCGATGCCAAGCAGAAGCTGGATCCCACTCTGGGAAATCAAGCTAGAAGAACACAGAACGAAACAGAAAGAAAGGAAACCTTGAAAGAGGAGCTAAGAGTCGAAGAAGGTGCTGTTGGAAGGAGAGGAATGAGGCCTTCGCCTCGGTCAGGTCCCGGGATGCTGGGAGGAAGGGTCAACGGCCTTAACTACCCAAAACTTTGCAAAGCATAGGCTGGGAACCAGGAGTAGGAGAAAACTTGTACAACATAAAACCAGTGCATGGTTATGAAATATTATTTCCAAAATCAGCATGGAAAGTAAAGTGCATTTTATTGTTCACGATCTCTCCTCAGTACCATTCTCTCCACATTACTCTGTCCCTGTGTGTCTGTCTGTCTCTTTTATGTTCTCTGTGTGTTTTAAAATGTCTGCATCTCTCCTTCTGCGAGCCTTTTACAGCGGATTGTGTAAACGGATGGTTTTGCATGCAAGCTCATCAGTAGTCATTTGAGCAGATTCCATAAAAACTCTCTGAAACCAAATCAAATGAAAAGTAACCCATAAACCGGGTAGAACAAAAGGGCTCTTTGGACTTGAAAAGGTTAGAGAAGACTGCAGGGGCTGTGCACACCCTTCGATCGGATTTGTAGCTGGGGTTTTAATTTAGTTTTCCTATTTACCCTGTAGAAGTTTCGCCCTGCTCAGCGGCTAATGCATTTCCAACTGAAATTTTGTAAATTATATTGGGAAACATTCTCAGCTAGAATAGATCGTGCAAGCGCTCATAATGGCTTCCCGCTGCTGCTTCTGGCCCTGCTGGGCTCCTCGGGAGCCATGTGTGCGGGATGCGCGTCCTTAAGAAGTCTCTCCACTGCGCCTTGGCCCGAGGCTCTGCACTCCTGGTGGCTGACTGTAAGCAGATTCTGCTTGCCCGGAGTCCTAAAAGCTGGGCCGGGGCACGTCCCCTGCCATCTTGCCAGGGCAACCCGTAAACGTTTCTTGTTCATCTTTAATAAAACCACTCCCTCCACAAGTGTATAGGAAGAGGCTCTGACCTTTCCTAAAGGTCCTCTGCCCACGCTGTGCCTCTAAAATCACCTACAAAATAAGAAAAAAAAAATCATTAACCAAGTCATGTAAGGTTAGCCAAAATTTTGACCCCAATCTATTATTCCCAAAGTATATATTCCTCCTCATGGATAAACTCTATCTCACCACTTCCCAACCCCTGCTTTCGTGGGAGACTGGCAGATCTCTCACTTGGACAAATTGTAGTCTCCTGCCCCCCACCTGGCCTCTGCATTTAACCTTGTCCCTCCCACCTCTCCCTCCCTGCCCCACCCATAAACTCCACCCACTTCCCATGATCTGCCAGTCCCCATAACATCATCCTCTAGCTCATTTCCATACTATACCCCCACACCCGCCTATGTAGGGTCTTTATTATCTGCTCCCTCTGCCTGGAGTAGGCTAACTCTTCATGTATTCAGCCCTCTGCTCAAATGCCATTTCAAAAGGCCATCCCTGTCCACCTGACTTAAGGCATAAATGTATTTTGTTCTCTCTCTTCATGTGGCAGAGAGAGCCCCCAAATCTATCTTTCTCTCCTTTTCAGAAACAACCCTCCCCAAGATTCAGCTGGGTAGAGGGTCACCCCGCTGGAGACTTCATTTCCCAGCTTCCCTTGCAGCTCGATGGAGCCACGTGACTTTGATCAATCCAATGGGATGTGACTGGAAACAAGGTGTGTAACCCCAGGCCAGGCTCAGGGACACTGCCTGCCCTACTGCTCTCCTTTCCAGCGGTGACCATGTGAGTGACCACACCAAGCTGGGGGCTGGCAGGGCAGGTAGAAGGAAGCTGGGCTCCTGGATGAGTTGGGGAGCAAAGCCACCTAACCTATCCCAGACTGCCTAGTACCTTGAACTTCTGGAGAGGAAGCAATAAATCTGTCTTCGTTTCTTAGTTTCTTGGTTTCTATTCATGCAGCTGAGCCGATGTACAAACTAAAATACACCGATGAACTGCCAACTCCAAGGATAGGGCTGAGGTCTATACCGACAATACTTGGGCCATGACTGGCCTGCAGTAGCTGCTGAGCGAGGGTTTGGTGATTGAAGTGAAATTAAGGTGGGAACAAAGGGACATTTCTGTGGGTTCAAGAATGAAGCAGCAACTTACAGGCAGGTGTTCCTGTGCCCAGACAGCAATCTCAGTTGGGACACCTGTGGCTGGGACAGGAAAGCCTGGCTTGGGGGCCAGGAGACTGACCTGGAAACCATGCCCCCCACCTGGCAGGCTCTAAATCTCCTCATTCCTCTGCCGCCCAGTCTCTCCTACCATGAAAGGGAAGCCTCTGTCATGTCAGGAGGATGCAGACGGGCAGGCGTGGAAACTCCCTGGGGAGTCCACTGATGTCCCTTGGGAAGGTCCACCACTCTGACCAGGACTCAGACACCTCAGCCAAAGCTCTGCATGCCACTGCAATGCTTCTTGCGCCTGCTTGGCGGCGGGGCTTCCTTCCAGCTTGGCTGCTACTCACCAAGTAAGGAGGGCCTGACTGCCTGGGGGAGGGCAGGTGTTCACCAGCACAGGAAGGGGACCTGGAGAGACACTGGGAAGGACTCACTTTGTTTTGCTCTGGAAGCAGGCAAAGAAAGCTGGCTGACACAGCCGGGCCACCCCCACCCCTCATGCTGGAGCAGTAGCACCGGTAAGCTGGTTCTTAGGATGGCGATGCCCAGGCTTCTGAGAGCAGTGACCCGCCCCCCCCCAGACATAGGCAGCCAGGTCACAGTTGTGACCTCTGATAGTCGGACCAGACACATCTGGGTAAGAAGCAGGAAGGGGCTGTCATTTATTTACCGATTTGTCTTTCTATTGATTTAAGAGGGCAGCCCTCAGGGAGTAGCTAAGTGACTCTCAAGAAAGCCATGCCAGAAGCAAATTATTATGTGCCTACTGTGTGCCTGCACCATGCCAGGGACTCAGAAAGGCCCGGACAAGAGGAAGGAGACAAGCTGTCAGGGATGCATTAGGTTCCACTAGTGCGTCAGCCCCTGCTTGCATGTCCTGGCTCCGTCCTCAGGGCACCCATATAAGGTTTGCTATTTTACAGAGGATAAGGCTGAGACTCAGAGAGGTGAAGCAAGATGCCCAAGGCCACACAGCCAGGGAGAGATGGAGCAGGGCCAGGGCTCTAAATGATGCACTGTCTCTAAAGACCATCTCCTTTTCCACTGCAAGTTCTCATTACCCTCACAAACTCGCTTTAATCATTTACTCACAACGATGAATTGAATATTTAGTAAATACAGTTATGTGTAAGAAATCATCATTATTTTAAAGGTGTCTACTGGCATGTCCTACTGGATTAACAATTAAGTCTACTGGATGCGAACCATTTACATCCCAAGGACCTGAGTTCAAGACCTGGGTTGGGGTTAGAGGGGCAGTGGGGGAGGGGCAAGTAAGATAAACAGCTAAATAAAATAAATAAATGTGTCCTCCTCCTTTCTCTTCCTGCCTGCCTGTCTCTGCTTGCCTTCAATTAAAAATTTTTCATCAAAAATTAAGTTTTCTACTTGATTAAAAACTTTTTATTATAACATACGTGCAAACACATGCACATGTTCATTAGGGGACATCTCAATGATTTTCACAAATGAGCACACCTGTGTGTCACCGGCATCAGATGGAGAAACAGGATGCAGAGACCACCATGAAACAGCCCCACCCATTTCTCTTCTACCCTTGTGCCTCAGGGGAAGTGCTCTCCTGACTTCCCATGGGACAAATGCATTTTGAACTTGATATCAGTGGGATCATATAGGACGTACTCTTCTGTGCATGGCTTCTTTCAGTCAAGGTCAAGTGTATGAGTGTCATCCATGCTGTGGTTGGCCTTCCTTTCTCTTTCCTCTCTCACTGCTGTACAGTCTTCCACTGTGCTTGTTTGTCGGTCTGTCATCTATATATCTATCACCTATCATCTAGCTACCTAGCCAGCCAGCCATCCATCCATCCATCCATCCATCCTTCCGCCTATCTGAGGGGCATTTAGGCTCTTTCCAGCCTTGTGCTGTGATGAATCGAGCTCCTGTGAACATGGGCATTCCGTACATGTCTTTCAGTGGACACTTGGCTACATGCCCATGGGGAGAACACCTAGGCGTGGCGCGCTAAATGTCTTGCAGACACTCTCTCGCTGCATTCTCACAGTCCCTCTGTGAGCTGGTGCAATGATTAGCCTAATTTTACAGCTGACTGAGCTACAACTTGAAGGGACATTCCCAAGGTCTCCCAGGTAGAAAGCAGCAGACCACATATGAGCCCAGGTTCATGACTTCAGAGCTTGAAGTCTTAACCATTGCATTGCCGTACAACAGTCTGTACTTCAGTTTCTTCATCTGTGAGATTGAAAAAAATGGACCAAGAAAACCTGCTTTGTGAGAAGTGGCAGTGTGCAGCTACGGCTCAGAGCACGTGTGCTGGAGCTGGACCATCAGGGTTGCAATCCCAGCCTCACCTCCTCCTAGCTGCGTGACTTTGGACAAGCTGCTTCTCCCTTCCGTACCTCTGTTTCTTCTTCTGTCAATTAAGGGCGGAGGATTAAGTGAATCGATGTATTTAAAATACTTGGAGCATGCCAGCCGCAGCAAACACAATATTTGTTAGCCGTTAGCAATACTCTGGGGCGCGAGGAGCACCACGTGGTTCCATAACCCTGAAAAGAGTTTTAACGCTGTCACTTCGTTGCAGCTGGAGGGGAACTCAGTATTTTCAGTTTCGAAGTGCCCACTTTACAGAAGGGAAAGCTGAGGCTGGAGGAGGACGGTTTTCTTCCAGGACACACAGCTGTTTACGGGGAGAGTAGGGACTGGCCAACCACTCACCATACCATGGTGCTGTACCATGAAGGGAAATTCCAGATCTCTTCCTTTTGCTCCAGTAAAATGCTTTTACATGGACAACAGATATTTTTCTCTTTAACTCATTTTTAAAAATGGGGGTAACATTGATTTACAATACATTAGAAGTTTTTGTTTTGTTTTGTCTTGTTTTTAAAAGAAGAAGCATTGAAGAAAGTAAGGAAGGAGAGGAAGAAATACATTTATTAATTTAGTTGTTCCTTTTGGTTTCTTATCCCGGTCCCAGGTCTTCAACCTGGGTCCTTGAGATGTGTATGGTCTGCACACCTACGTCTCAGCCGCCTGAGCCATACAGGTGTGCCCTATAACACAATAGATCTTTTAGATACTCAGGCTCACTCTTCATATAGATGATAACACACCATGCCCACCACCACATTTCCAATAATTCATAGGACCCCCACCCACTTCCCCTCTGGTAAGTCAGTTCTGTTGTCAGCATCCAAGGGTTAATGTGTGTTTTGTTCTGTCTGATGAACAGTAGATTTCTTCCATCCTCATTTCCCCTTCCAGTCACTGAGCCTGGTCTTTCTTTGAAGTCTCCTTGTTAAGAACAGCCTTCTCATGGGTGAGCACCTTGTTCAGGTTTCCTCTGAACTTTCTAATATTTAGTCCTAAAATATCACATCAGTCCCCTCCCAGCATCCAGCCCCCTGTCTGCTGATCCACTCAGCACCTGCCCCCAAACCAACGCCGTCCCCGAGTTAACTATGCAGGAGCCTGTGTGGGTCATCACAGTTGGAGAATAGGCCTCAAGTAGCTAAGACTTGGATTGAAACATTTGCTTTCCCCCGAAGAGGCATGGGTGACCCTTTCAGAGAAAAGTAGATGCAAACGCAAACGGTCTCCAGTAACAAGCAGATGGACCTCTGAGCGCCCGGAGTTCATGTGGCATCAAAACTGGGTTACATGTCAGTCGGTGCTCAAGCCAAATCCGTGAGGTTGGTCTGATAACAGATGCTTAGCAAATACTTCTCAGATGACTGAAAACAAATTTGTTTTATATCTGCAGGACTGTGCTGTGATCCACAGAAAAGACAGAACTGGAGTCAGATGGATCTGACTTAAAGGCTCAATATTACTGATTTTAGAGGCGCTCGAACACAAATGCCGACAGGAGCCTGTAGGTAACATAAAAACGTGAAAGAAGGAGATCAGGCCAGAGGAAATGGGGTTCTCTCTTTCAATATGTAAAGGAGGCAGCCTCTACTCATGCCCAGTATTTGCTGGCAAATTGCAAATCTGCACCTTTTTTTTTTTTTTTTAAGGGGCAAGGGGGTTGAGTTTTCTAATTTTCAAATGTTGGAAGCTAATAAAAAAAAAAAAAAAAAAAAAACACAAACCAAACCAGACAAAAAATACTGTGAGTGCCAAATAAAACAGAACTCAGGCCTGCTCTAGGTTCTCAGGCCCTTGGGTTTGCAACCTCTGACTCAAGTTAGGGCTGCTTGGCACATCGCTAGGGGGCCAGTGCCTCAGTTTCCCAGCTATTTAATGAGGCACCACTCCCCGCCCTGCTCTCTGTTTAAGTGCTATGAATGCACACCTAAGTCCTTATTACTCTGAGCCACCCAGGGCGGCATTTACTTTCAGCATTCTGTAGGAAGCCATGCGCTTACTGCACATGCCGGTCTCTACATATGCCTGAAAATTGGGGCAATACCCTCATAAAATTAGCTTGTACTGGCAATTTCTTTTTCTCACTTTCGCCTTCTAATGGAAATGTGGAGTGGATCACTTTAGGTATAAACTTATCAATGGTCTTGAAAGGAATCACTTTGCTTAAAATTCCTCTGAATTTAAAGGAAACCCATCCAGTTGATGGAATAAAGAGATGATACTTTTGTGGGTCCAGCCCCCTGGGTTGGGTGTGGGAACACACAGGTGTCGACAGCTGCCTCATCAGGTTCAGTGAGAGAAGCAGAACCCACTGGGGGATGTGTCTTTCCATGGGGACCTTGCGTTTGGGGAGCTGGTTTTCCCACGTGTGGGGCTGTGTTGGGACTGGTGCCCAGGGAGGCAGTTGGGAAGGAATATGGATGTAAAGTGGGGACAGCAAGAGCAAGGTGAGACAGAAGCTCAACAGAGAGCCCACTAGGACGGATGGAGATCCGTGTCCATCCTTGTCTGATCTCATGCGCGTCGGGTCCTACTGAAGCCAAGGCTGTTCATGGGAGTGTGCCATGCTGAAGGAAGATGGCGAGCACAATGAAGCTCTGCATGCACGATGCTGCCTCATCTCGATAAGCGAGCGGACAAATACCTGCCAGCAGACACGTGTGAGCTTCAGCTCCATGCTGCCTCCCTCCGGTCCTCCTGCTTCCACAAGAACCTCCTTCTGGCCACTCTAACAGGAACTCTGTGGAGAAGGGAATTCTGGGACTGCCGTGCAAGCACAGCAGAGAAGGAAGGATTGAATTATACCAAACAAGAAAGAATCTTTTTCCCCAGTGATGGCACTGGAAACTTGGTGATTGACACAGGATGTCTCCTTGTCCTAATGACAAAAGGGTTGGGCTGGGTCAATTGGTCACGTACAACAACTCTCTGGTTAGCGGCAAGCTGCAGATGAGAGGGGAAATGGACTAACAGCGACTATGGGCTCAATTTTGTGTTCCCCCACACAAAAAAAAATTCATATGTTGAAATCTTAATATCCAGTGTGATGATTTTTGGAGGTAGAACTTCTTGGCACAGTCCGTTAGATTTATAATGGATTTGTACCCATACAAGAGACCTCACAGGCCTTCCTAGTCCTTTTTACCATGTGTGGGTGCAGCCAAAAGTCTACCCACTCAACAGAGGGCCTTCACCAGCACCTGGCCATGACGGAGTCTTAGTCTTGGACTTCTAGGCTCCAGAACTGTGGGAACCAAATATCTGTTGTTTATAAGTTACCCACTCTATGTTATTTTGTTAGAGTGACCCAAGTCGATAAAGACATACAGAAATCCCTTAGCTTTGAGCCTTTGAGGAGCTCAAGAGAAGGGAGGAGCCCTGGTTTGTGATCCAGTGGTGTTAGGATACAGGGAAAAGAGCCTCATTGAGAGGGAGATGACTGGGAAGTGGGGTACCACATTTGAGCACTCCTCATTGGTTAGAGCTGCAACCCAAAGAGGTCTGGCAAATTTGCCAGCTTAAGGTGATAACTCTTCAAAAACACCTTGATGAGGAGGGTCATCTGGGTGATTTATTCACACACGCAAAGAACGTTTATTTCCAAAGGAGTAATGTCTACATCTTGGTCACTATCTCAAGAAGTTGGTATATGTGAGAAAGAGAGAGACTAACACTTGGTTAAAAGACAATCGCCTGTTTCTTAGACAAGGATTCCTAGGATTTTAACAAGAAAATAAATAGAACAAAACAAAGTAGACATTGTATAGCATTTTATAATTCCCTCAGAAATCTCCTGTGGTCATCTCACCTAGTATCCTGCCTCCCTCGTTCCTTGGCCCCCCATGGGGTTGGGTGCCTGACTGAAGGGCAGCTCATCTAATGGCTATGTGTTCAGCCCACCAAACCTACCCTCTCTGAGGAATCTGAACCAAGAGACACTAAGGGCCAAGAGGAAATGGGATGTTAGCTGTGGGGTTCCAATCAGAAAGGGAGTCAAATGGGGGAAGCAGATTGTTCTAGAAAGTGACCATCTTGTCCATGCCCAGGTGATGTGTGACAAGAGAAATGTTCAAGACAGAACCAGGGGCAGGGGCTTCTTGAAAGGGAAGCTGCCTCTCCAGCTCTCCCCACAGGCTTAGGATGCTCTAACCCCTCTAAGATCATACTTTGTAGCTGTCTCTGGATTCCTGTGTCCTTATAGTCATTGCCATTCCACCTCACCCCTTTTGTTTGCCTGAATGAAGAGAACTTCTGTCACTGGAACTCCGTGACTCGGACAAGGCTGCACTTGAACCTCACTCTGTTCTCACAGCACCACTATCACCAGGAGCACCAGGAACCTCCTCTTTCCGACAAGCATGAGACCCAGAAAAGTCAACTACTGCAAGTACTGTGGTAGAAGACCTTTTCCCTGACCCCAATGCAAAACTTAGTCTGCCAGGAATTTTCTACAGTACTGTGGAGACTGCAGCTGTGTCCCGTTATCATGACTAAGGACAAACAAGCATCGCCTCCCTACTCTGCAGCTGTACATAACCAATAAGTTTCCAGTAGAAACCACACATAGCCAAGGAGATAAATCTTTATCTCAGAGTATAAAAGGAGCTCCCGTGGACCCTACCCCATTGCTCAGCTTTGGGTAACAATACTCCTGGGCCAGCACCGGTGCTTACAATAAAGCGCTGTTTTCTCTAAATTTCGAGTGCCCGTTTTTCAGTCTTCTCACCATCTGGAGGCTTTGCTATAACATTTGGTGCATTGACCAGGAACACCGTCAGTCACACTGATCCTCTGTTGCCACTGCTGATGGGGGTGCCAGTGGTGAGCCCTCCTGACCAGACCCAAGGCGGAGAGACGGAATCACCAGGTAATTTCTGGATCGCAGTTATATTGGGCCTGCAGGACTGGATTCCTGTTGCGTTCCATTGGACTCAATAAAGGAGAGAAAAACCTTTTGGGACTAGACGTCTGATTGGTAAGTGTTCCCAGAGTCTGTTTGAATCTCAATCTGCGGTTCTGTGGTGACCTCATATGGCTTAAAGTGCTGTCGACACTTGGGGACCTGAGGAAATTCAGGTCCTCCCTGCAGTGTTGATCTGGTCAGGGGTTTCTACTGATGCACCCTCGAAAGATAAGCAACATCTAGATCCACGAGAGGGGAGTCGCCAGAAGGACGCAATGAAAGTTTCCCTGTGTTTGTCCTTCATCTCCATTCATTAGGAAGAACCTACTGTCCACAATCATGGAAAGTAGTTCTTCTAAATGCAATGTTTCAGAATGAATGTTAAAAAACTTTAAGAAGGGATTTAAAAGCAATTATGGTATCAAACTGGCCCTTTGGAAATTACACCAATTATGCGAATTAGAGTGGCCAGCCTTTGGGGTCGAATGGCCATCAGAGGGGACGTTTAAGTCTCCCCAGTGAGGACTGTTTGCAAAGTTGTGACAGGAGACTCAGGCCACCCTGATTAGTTTCCATATGTAGATCAGGGCTTAGAAAATCCCCGAGTTAAGCTTCCGTGGGTCCCTCTGTGTGTTAGTGGTCAAGGGCAGTGTAAAGTTTCAGTCAGCCAGGAAAGGAAACAGATACCTCAGAAGAAACAGGCCACCAATCTTCCAGGGAGATCCAGAGGAGGTTTCTCCGCAGAACGTGCCACCTCCATATGCCCCTCAGGCTGTTACCAATGTTCCACTGGACCCAGACAGGCCACCACCCTCAGTCTCACCATCCCAAAGGCCAGAGTCTCAGCTGGACTCTCCAGAGCTTGTCGTCAGATGCTTGAGATCAGCCAATCTTGAGATCAGCCAATCAAGGGCCAAAGCTACCAACGGCCATGCAATTGCCTCTCTGTGAAGCCACGGGTCCTCAACAGCTGAACCCAGATGGGACCCTACAAGAGGGGGGATCAGTCATTTGTTATCAGCCTTTCACTACGACTGATCTCCTGAGTTGGAAGCACCACACCCCAGCTTACTCTGAAAAGCCTCAGGCCATGATCGATCTCCTGGAATCCATCTTTCAGACCCAAAGGCCATCATGGATTGACTGCCACCAACTCCTTCTCACTTCAATACTGAGGAGAGAATGAGAATTATGGAAGAGGCTTGGAAGTGGCTTCAGAGTCAGGACCCGGCAGGCACATAAACACAGAAAATTGGGTAAAAAAGTCCTTCCATATGACACCCCACTGTGAGACCCTAACAATGAGGAAGGGGACATTGGTTGGAGAGATATCACCAGGCCTTCCTTCAGGGAATCTGAGCAGGAGCTAAGAAACCCACAAACATGGCTGAGACCTCAGAGGTCCCTGGAAACCAGAAGAAAACCCAGCAGACTTTTATGAGAGACTTCGTGAGACTTTTAAGGTCTGTACTCCTTTTGATCGAGAGGCCCCAGAGAATCAAAGAATGGTTAATGCTGCCTTTGTCGGCCAGGCTCAGCTTGGTATAAGCAGAAAACTCCAGAAACTGGAGGGTTTTGCAGGCAAGAATGCCACCGAGCTCTGGAGATGAGCAGTTGGGGGAAGAAAGTAAACCTTCTAGCAGCTGCCTTAATATGCTCACCTCTTGCCGTGGAAAAGGGAGGTTATAAGACAGGAGCCAGGGAACTAGGGAGGAAGGCTCCATTAGGTTGGGACCAGAATGCATACGGCAAGAAAACAGGGCACAGGAAAAATGAATGTCCAAACTGCCAGAGAGGAAAACCAGGTTCTTCCAACCTGCCTAGCCGCTACCGGCCCGAGACATATGATGCAGACCTGACTGCACTGGCAAGAACAGACTCTGATTAGGACAGACCTGGTTCTTTCCAACTAGGCCCCCATGAGGCAATGGTCAAAATGAAAACTGGGGTCAGACTGTGGACTTTATACAGGGCCTGAACACACTTGCACTCACAAGGCAGCCCCCCTCTCAGAGCGTGAGGCCACCATCATAGGGGCTCCCGGAGCCAAGACCCACAGACTGTTCTGTGGCCCCCACAGGTGTCGCTTGGGAGGCCAGCAAGGAATCCACGAGTTCTTGCATCTGCCAGACTGCCAGCACCTCGATGAGCAGAGATCGTCTGGCTAAAATGAAAGCAGAAATAGCTTTCGCCCCAGACGGCTCAGCACAGCTGCATTTAGGTAAAGAAGCCACTCCGATGAGCCTGTTGTTAGCAGTGCAAGGAGAGGAAGAATGGCAGTTATACACCTTGCCGACCGAAGAACCATCAGGTGCCCTAGAGCTAAAAGCTGAATTCCTGTCATTCTGGGTGGAAGGGAATCCTCCTGGTCTAGCAAAGAACCACGCCCCGGAGCTGACTGACCTAAAGCCTGGAGCACAACCTGTTAAGATCTTCTAATACAAGGCTCCAAGGGAGTCGCGCCTGGAAATCCAGGTTCGCCTGGAGCGACTATTCAAATGGGGCTTGCTGGAGCGGTGTCAGTCACCATGGAATACCCCACTGTAAGCTGTAAAGAAACCAGAGATGAATGACTACGCCTGGTCCAGGACCTAAGGGCCATCAACCAAGCAGTCGTCACCCTATATTCAGTGCTGCCAAACCCATACACCCTACTAGGCTCATACCATCAGGCAGCATGGTTTACTTGTGTGGACTTAAAGGACGCCTTTTTCTGTCTTCAATTGGCACCCAGCAGCCAGCCCCTGTTTGCCTCTGAGTGGGAGAAACCGAACACAGGAGCTAAGGAACAATTAACCTGGACCAGGCTGCCTCAAGGGTTCAGGAACTAGCCGACCCTGCTCAGTGGGGCTCTAGCATCTGACCTGTGCAAGTTTCCAGGTCAAGACTTACTTTTCCTATTTACAAGTCTTACAAGACTTAGTTACCCTTACTTTCCCGGGTGCGATCTATTCCAATACGTAGATAACCTCTTATTAGCCGGCCCCACTTGAGCTCAGTGCTGGGAAGGAACAAGGGCCTTATCGTAGCTCCTGACTGAAGATGATGCCCAGGTTTCAGAGCTGGCAAAGCCCCATAGGAAACCCTCAAAGGAGAGGAGAAGACACCCCTTCTTTGGGAACCTGAACAAGAAAAAGTGTTCACAACTATAAAGACAAAACTCAGAGGCACCAGCCTTGAGACTCCCAGATGTGACCTGGGACTTCAACCTGTTTGTACGTGAGAACAGGTAGCTCTGGGCACTGACTCAAGAAATTGGGCCTTGGCAGAGACTGGTAACTTACCTGTCAAAGCAGATTGACCCAGTTGCAGAAGGTGGGCCACTTGCCTTAGATCTCTTGCAGCCACCACGCTGTTAGCCAAAGAGGCAGACAAGCTTACATCGGGACAAAACCTAAATGCTAAGGTGCACCATTCTGTCATCACACTCATGGATGTCAAGGGGCAGCACTGGCTATCATGCCCGGATGACCAAGTACCAAGGGCTCTGTGTGAAAACCCACAGGTGTGACTGAAAGCAGAAAACACCTTAAACCCCACCACCTTCTTGCCTGTTGCCGCGGGAGCCCCAGAACATGACTGCCTGGAGGTTCTTGATGAAGTTTATTCTAGTCAACCAGACTCAACAACAGACAAGCCCCTGCAAAATCCTGACCTCGTTCATTATACAGATGGTAGCAGTTTCACAGATGAGGGCAGGAGACACTCTGGGTGTGCTGTTGTATCGGACTATGAGACTACAGAGGCAAAAGCCTTGCCCGAGGGATGGTCAGCCCAGAGGGCAGAACTATGGGCCCGAGTCAAGGGAACCCAAGGAAGTAGCAGTCACACACTGCAAGGGGCGCCAGAAAGGAAAGGACTCAATATCGGAGGGAAACCGCTGAGCAGACACAGCAGCTAGACAAGCGGCCAAAGAACAGACAGTATCATCAGGGATCACGCTAGTCCCAGAACTGCCTACACCCCCTCATACACGGCCCAGGAAAAGGAATGGGCACAACAGGAAGGGAGAAAGGTCACAAAGGAAGGACGGTGGTGCTCCCAGACCGCGGATCATGTGCCCGGACAGCTAGCACACAGGGCAGTCCTTCAGCAGCATGAACTCACCCACCAGGAGAAGCTGCTCGAGAAACTTTGTTGAGCCGGTGCTACCTGATCGCGTGACTGCTGTCCCTCTGTGCCTCGGTGACACGGTGCTGCCTCCTTTGTGCACAGAACAACGCCTGACGGGGTCCTCTTGGGCCAGCAGGAATTCAACGCTGTGGTCAGACTCCCTTTGAAGACTTTACTGAGATAGGACCAAGCAGAGGGAATAAATATCTCTTAGTCTTTGTCTGCATCTTCTCAGGCTGGGTCGAAGCACACCCCACCATACGGAAAAGGCCAGAGAGGAAACCAAGGCACTGCTAAAAGACATCATCCCAAGATATGGGCTGTCATTGACTATAGGATCAGACAATGGCCCAGTCTTTGTAGCAGAAGTAATGCACATGGCCTCTGGGTCCCAGAGTCCAGGAAAGGTAGTTACTTGCACTCTTGTTTGGTCCCTGCATCCTGAACCTACTCACCTGTTGTATCTCCTCTCACCTAGAGGCCTTGAAGCTTCAGATGTTACTCCAGACCAGTCACCGAACTGCCATTACAACCCGCTGGGTGAAGAAAACTTGTTACCCCTGTTCCCACCTCCAGTTAAGAGTCTCCTGTATAATCCCCAAGGCTGTAAATCAGCTTGAGGATCAAGAGGGTGCAATGTGGTAGAAGACCTTCTCCCTGACCCCAATGCAAACTTAGTCTGCCAGGAATTTTCCACGGTACTGCAGAGACTGTAGCTATGCCTTGTTGTTGTACTACAGAGGCTGAAGCTATGTCGTGTTCTATAGAGATTGCAGCTATGTCCTGCTACCATGGCCAAGGACAAGCAAGCATCGCCTCCCTACTCTGCAGCTGTACATAACTGATAAAAAGAGTTGCCAGCAGAAACCACACGTAGCCAAGGAGATGAATCTTTATCTTAGAGTATAAAAGGAGCTCCCCTAGACCCCTGTTACTCAGTTTGGGTAACAATACTCCTGGGCCAGCACCAGTGCTTACGAATCAGGGCCCAGTCTAAGGTCTCATTTTAATCCAGTCAGTTCTATAAAGATCTTGAGGTACAAGAGGTCAAGGGTTCCATCACGCATTGTGGGGGACACCATTCACCCCATGACACTACCTTTTAAGTATATCCTCATATGTCATGTTTCCAGGGGCATTGCAGGGACCCCACCAGAGATGAGCAGGCTGCTCTCTGTGGGGCAATGCTGGGCTGAGGGGCTGACATCAGCCCTGCTCTGCTGGCCAAGCCACCTGCCCTGCATCCCCACCATCCCAGAGGAGAGCCTTTGTCTTTACCAAATGCACCATCTGCTCATGAAGCCACCCACACAGGGACCCTGTCTGCCCAGAGGGGACAACTTATTCTAAGTCCTTCAGCAGCAGGGCACAGGGGAGTGGGAGTATGGCTGCCCCTTCCCTTCTCTACTGGCGGGTTTGTTTTTCTTCGGTGTACTTGCAACACCCTAATGCAAGCAGGGTATCTTGTTTGGGGCCATCTTGCCCCTTGAGAAGGCACCTTGTCTTCTGCATCACACTCTCAGCACCTGGCCCATGAGTACATGCTCCTGGGAGGAACTGGGTCTGATCCAGGCTCGCCCCAGCAGGCATCGGCAGTGGTGGGAGAGCCCAGGGGCTGTCTGAGGATTCAGCAGAGGTCAGGCGGGCCTGAACCCCGGCTGGTGGAAATGCTGAGTGGGACGGAAAAAGGGCAGAGAGGAAGAAGCTGAGTGAGCCTTGGAGACATATAAGGTGCGGTAGGGGCCGAGGGCAGGCAAGCCGCGCAGCCCTGTGAAAGAGCCCACAGTGCGCAGAGGGCTGTGGGCAAGGCTGGCCGGCTCAGGGCGGCGGAAGCCTGCAGCGCCCAGAAGCACTGGCGCAACACCGTGCGGATGCCACCGGCGGGCCGCCTGCCCGTAAATCACCGCCACAGCTGGCCTGGGGCAGGAGTGAGCAATCTCTAAGGGAAAGCGTTTCCTGGCCCATCGGTTCCTCTATTTCAAGGTGTTGTTTTTGGAATAATTGCAGGCGTATAACTTACAAGAGCATCACTGGGATATTTTTCTTCAGGAATGGGGAAAACCAGAGTCTCCCCATGGCCTTTTTCTGCTAAGATTGCCCGGCGGGTCCCTGCAAGCCCAGAGAAACGTTTTTAGACTGCCTTTCCATGGCTCTGGGGTCCATTGTAAAAGCAGGATGATATTTTTCCTTGCAGGCGAACATAGTCATTTGGGGGTGTTGGTAGGTCGCACGAAGTCCTAGGAAGTGGCCTATTGTTCGGAGTTGGAAGGCAAAGGCACCTAGGAATGACATTCTTATTAGAGGTTTGATGAATGAAATGCAATAATGACGTTTCTTTTGTTCTTGCCTATGGGCCCACAATTGTTAATCTATAACTTGCTTTATGGATTCAAACTTATTAATCATTTTAAAGCAAAATTCTATTTAATGACTGAAATGGAAAATGAGGCCTTGATGAAATGAAATGTCAGTCTGGCCCATTTTCCTCCCCAGTACATGCAACATGGCAGATCCTCCCGTCTCCCCAGAGACGGGGACGGGAGCTGAGGAGGACCAGGGGTGGGCAGGCCAGAATGCTCATGGGTGACAGTGTCTGTCCCACACGCAGGTGTGGACACAACCTCGTGGCTCCGGCCAGAACCTTTGGTTTTGCCACGTTGGTGTTGGTGTCTCTTCCAGGGAAGGCGGGCCTTTCTCCATCTCCTGCCTCGGTTTACTGCCAGGGCTGGAAAGCAGGTCTGGAAGGGGTTCAGCCTCTTTGGCCAGCGGTCATCATGATAGCACTCATTTCTTGGATCTGTAGAGCACTTTTAGGATTTATGAGCTGTGTTTACAAGCAGCGTTCCGTTTAACCTCGCCATATTCTTGGTAAGCAGGGCTGGATTTACTACCCCTGCTGGACTGCTGAGCAAACGGGGGAGAGAGAGGTGAAGTGACTTCACCAGATCACTGTGTGAGGACGTCACACCAGGCCTCCTGACCTGCAGTCCAATGCCCTCTCCCTCCCCGCTGCATGCCAGGCTGCACTTACGGAGGGAGGCCAGGCTATGGAAGGGAATGTCCGGAGGCTGAGGCCCCAGGAAAGGAAGACGAGTCTGCCTCTCTTTCCAGAAGACTGTGCAAAGGAAAAAGCACCCACCCTCATGGATGGTGGGGGAGGGTTTGACTCTTCTGATTTCATGTCTGCTCTCTAACTAGAATGAGATGTCCAAGAGAGCAGGGAGGTGGGTCTGTTTGCCTCCTGCTGTTCCCCCCATGCTCAGAAAGTGTCCACATATAGTAAGTTCTGAAGAAACAGTTGATAAGTGAATTCAGTTACGAATAAATGGACGAACCAGCCTGTTTTAGGATGAAGGGACCCTTTCTCTGGATACCACCTCCTGTCCCTTCTCTAGACCCTCAAACCCTCATGCCTGTCTGGAGGCCCCTTGTCCAAGGACCGAGGAGTACTATTTAGAGAGCATCAGAAGCTCTCAGGCACAGGGAGGAGACAGCTGTGCTCTGGTTGGGACCACATTCCGTCTCATGCCTCTCTGTAGTCTTTTTTCCAACACTTGAGAAAAAATCAGTGAGAAATAAGTTTGTCTTCCCTTAGAGTAAAATCCATCCATTAACTCACAATTATTCTGAAGACATGTGCTGAGCAGTGCGTCTGTGGCAGGTCCTGTCCGGGACACCACAGATGCTGCAGTGAACAGGCTGGGTCACTCTGCCATGTGCAGGGATCCCAGTGGGCAGAGGAAAGAGTCGAGGTCACCAGCAAGCCCAACCTTTTCCCTAAGGTCCCAGTTGTCTGGGACAATCTACCTGACCCTCAGCGGAGTAAACCAACAAGGACCGCTTACTATGATTATGTTTCATGGCTCTGGGCTTGACCGAACTCAGCAAGATGGTGCTTACCTGGAGCCCTAGTGGCATTGGATGGTGGCTGAAGTCACCCCAAAAGTCTCTTAACTTTTCAGTCTGGTGGGGAAAGGTGGCACCTGCCAGACATCTCCATGTGAGCTGGACCGCCTCGCAGCATTGACAAGGAAAACTAAGCAGGACCTCCCCATCATCACCCAGACCCTCACCATAGCTGACCGTGAGGTCGATGTTCTCTGTCCCTCTCTCCTATCTGTTAGCCTCCTCGGCCTACCCAGATCACTCCTGACACACTGACCCTGCCTTTTTGCTCATTTTCAGCCCTCCCAGCTCATTCCCATCTCGAGGCTTTTACCCCTGAACTTGCCTCTCATGCCCCTCCCCCAGTCATCTTTCACAGTGTCTCTGCATTTCTGTCACTTCCCCTGGGCAGCCCTCCTTGACTGCGCTGTTCCGGGTGCCCACCAGCCCCACCTGATTCTATCTCCTTTCCTTGATTCATTTTCCTTGGGGCTCTTGCCACCCAAAACTATGTTACTATTCGTTATGTCTACCCCAGCCCTGCACCAGACACTCCAACTCCTGGGGCAGAGTCACGTCTCTCTCCTGCAAGCACCAGGAGTGCTCCTGGTCAGGGTTACAGGAGGTTGGCCCGGGGATGAGAAAGTCCTGATAAGGATGCACCTGGGATGAGTATCAGGTGAGACTGGAGCAAAGATTCTGGCTCTGCCACTTACTAACCTACCTCAGTTTCCCTATCTATATGACAATAATTATAAAATCTTGCCTCTTCATGATGTTACTATGAGAATTAGCTAAGTTGTTTCAGCAAAGCAACCAGCATAGGACAAGTGCCTCAACAGAGATAGGGAGAATCACCCTTGTGTTCGACAGGGCTGTGGCAGGCGAGTCTCCCTGCTGGATACACGTGACTCTTAGATGTGACTTCATGGAGGCACAGGTCCCACAGCCTGGTCAGGATCAAGGGGAAAGCAGATTGTGAAATAATAGTCAACTTAGAACTTTCTGCAAGAGTCTCATTCCTTTGATAAACTTCCATGTTGGGAGGTTAGATGAGCCAGGAGGGAATGCTGCATGTAGGAGAAGAAAATGGATATTAATGTCAAAGATCTTGAGCTCAGATAGACTCCGGCTGTGGGGTTTGGGGAAATTTGCTTAACCTCTCTGATGTTTCGTTTCTGCATCTATAAAATATGGGTAGAGTCCTTCCCTGTCAAGGTTCTTGTGAGAACTAAATGAGATGAGATAACTCTGTATGTAAAGGCCCTTTGTCTTAAATATGGCCAGGTTTTGCTGCCCCTTCCACCAACGGGCAGATCTGTTTCCCCGCCTCTGATATGTTCCGGCCTTGGGACTGACTTTTACTCTGAACACTGTAAGGGGATATCACACAACTTTGGACGCTAGACCTACGGAGGCCATGCGGCTCTGCCTTGGCCCATTGGAAAGCTGTCCTCACACTGCCCAGTTGAGAAGCTGGTAGAGCCTCCTGGAGGATGAGAGGCCACAGGAGGGGCCTCAGAGCACCCAGCCACCTGCCCCAGCACAGCTGCCAGTCATGTGAGTGGGGTCTTTTTAGACCTTCCAGCCCAGGAGACCTAGTTGAAGCAAGTAAAAGAACCATACAAGCAACTTACAGTTGTGAGAAATAATAAGCCATTGTTGCTTAGACCATCACGTATTGGGGTGGTTTGTTACACAGTGAAGGCTGCCTGCAACAGTCCTCAGCACAGGCACACTGAAATGAAGAAGAGGCGGTGGAAGTTCTTTGGAACGCTCAGCATGTACTTTTAAGCACAAGATGCTATTATTATTCATAGTGATAAATTTTAATAATATACGCAATAGAATGATCACTGCTGCTTTGATGACATTGCGTTTCCCGTCCCCTGGGAGGAGGCCATGGACAGTGGGATGTAGCTTGGAATGAGGTGACACTTAACAGGCTAACACAAGCAGCCACCTTCTTGGCACACAAACATTTCAAATCTCCGTCTTTCCATGTCCACAGTAGCTCTGCCTCACCTCGTTTGGCCACTGGGGTGGTGCCACAGCTCCTATTAATATTGCCACGCATGGCAGCCTTGCACTTGAGTGCCATGCTCTCAGCTGCCTGTGTGGGGCATGGAGCCTATTTTTAGTGTTTTACATCTATAATTATATATGTTTCACTGCCTCTCAAATGCATATTTGCTCCGGGGTGAGGTTATGGTTATGTAATCTCAGTTATTTTTGATAGAGCAGAGTGTGTTACAGCAACCTGCTAAGTCTCATTCAGCCGGGAAGCTGCCCAGCTGTTTCCTCCTCACTCAGGCTCCCAGGGAAGCAGAGACAAATTTTAAAATACTTGAAGAATGGCTGCTGCATGGTTACTGACAAGTCAGGATGGGACCAGTCACATCACCGGTGTTTATGGAATGCATGTTAATCTGTACTTGAGGTTCATTTCAGTGTACAAATTGATGTGTGACTTTTACATATTGAAGATTCTTTTAAGGAAGACGATCACCTGGGAAATGGGGTTCAGTTTAATGTTGGTCTTAACAGATGGTATCAATCTGTTGACTGCCTGCATCAGTTTCCCAACATGTTATGCCCTGGACCAAGTAGTTTCTCACAAAGGTGGTTTCTGTCCCAGAAACAGGGATTGGCAAAGTCAAGGGTGAGTGGGTGGGTTCTAGGGAAGGAGAGCTTGGGCCCTGGAAGAGCAGATAGAGCAGTGAGCTGGGGAGAACCCCATCAGGGCAGATCAGAGCAGGTCTGAGCAGCACACACAGGGCTGGGAGCTACAGAGATCCAGGCAAGAAGATGGGCAGAAGCTGACTGACGGGATTATCTGGGGAAGGCAGCCAGGCAACTGGCAGCAAGAAGCAAGCAGATGTGGGCCAGGGTCCCAGGCCTGGAAAAACGGGGATCAGACGATAATCAGAAGATACCCCACACAGGGAATTCTACCTGGGGAAAATACAGCCTTTTACTTGTTTGCCCACTCACTTATTCCTTCAACACACATAACCAAAGTGTCCACTGTGAACCAGGTACTGTCCTCATTGCTAGGGAAATAAAATACCCCTAAGCATTCAGCTTAATTAGAAAAGAGCTTTTCCCCCTGTACATTTAAATATTCAAGTAGAAACTTAGAAAATAGAGAAAAGCATAAGGAAGAAAAATAATCCTTTGCATAGAAGTACTCCTACTTAATATCTAGCATATATCCTTCTTATTGTTTGGTCTTATTATTTTTAATCTCAGAATTAGGATCACAGTATATAAACTTTTTTCACTTCATATTCTATGGTGAGAAGTTTCTTATACTTCTAATAACCTTTATGAATGGCTTTACTTTTTAAAGAGAAGGTTCAGGTAGGAATGAAGACAAGTAGGCAGGAGGCAGGAGGAGAGAGGAGGAAGCAAGACTTTGTTTATTTTTATTTAGTTGTGCATCTTTGTTGTTCTCCTGGTCTGGGGCACAAACCTTGGGATGTCTGCGGACCGTGCTTTGACTGGAAGCGGCTGACCAAACCACTATTCCACCAGAGCATGCCATGAGTATGACTTTCAATGGGTGTAGATGTAATGAATTCCATCTTAGGAGCATTTATTTAGTAGTAAATTAACCAGTTCCCAATTGTTGACACATGTCTCCCAGTAAGGAATTTTGCATCTTCCCCAATTGCCACTTATAAACCATGAAAACATAGCATCTAGTACTTTTATGAAAAACAAGAGGTGCGCCCTGGTGGAGCAGAGGTTGGGTCAATCGCCTCCAAAGGTTGCAGGCCACATACCCCTGGGTTCAAGTCCTGGGCCCCAGGAGAAAAACAGCCAGTGTAAGCAACTAAAATGGAAATAAAATAAAGTGTGTGTTCCTCCTCTCTCTCCTGCCTGCCTGCCTACTCACCTTCAGTCCTGCCTGTACCTTTCCTAAAAAAAAAAAGAAAAAAGAAGTCTAAATTAAGGATGCAATCTCTCTTATTAAGAAGTACATCAGGGAAATTTATTTCAATTTGCTCTAATTTGTATGAAAATTTTCAAACTCCTATACTCTAGCTTATTATTTTGACTATTATTACTTGCAGAATGATCATAACCAGTGTTGGCAAGGGTTAGGGTGAAGAGAAATGAGCACACGTTTCTGAGGGCAGTTCAGGCTTCCATTGTGTGAGAGATTTTTTCAATGTTTAGATTCTGTACTTCACCTTCTAAGAATTTATGTTAAGGAATTAGCGTTAGAGATGTGTATTAGGATTTATGAAAAACAATATTTATATCAGCATTATTTTTGCGCTTCATACACAGTAACTTCTAAAAATGGAAGCTATAATTACCAGTGTTATTATCATCAATTCCTTCTCCAGCCCCATCTGGCTTTTAGAATAAGGATATTATAATTAATATATTTTTACATTGTGTGTCATCTCTTCCCAGAATTATTTTTTGACACTTCCACTATTTTATAATCATGTTAACTGCAATTATTGAGAAATTAACTTTACATTCTTTCTCTGCTAAGCAAATTTTCTTTTATACTGGTTTCCCTCTGATCTAAATTATTTATTCTGCTTCATTTTTCAGCCACCTGGAGTAATTCTTTGATCATTTCTTTTCAAGAAAGTAATGGCCATGGCATCTGTGTCCTTCCACCTAAGATTACCCACATAGAAGGCTGACAGTTTGGGTGCACAGGCAATTCCCAGTCTCATTTCTTCCCAAGACTATAGATTTGAAGCATTTTCTCCTATAATTTCCTAGGAAGTATGGTTAATGAATTTTTTTTCTTCCTCTTTTTGAGGAAATTTGACACTTTTCCTGATGGGATTTAAAGATGTTCCTTGAAATTCAAACATTTTACCCAGTTATGTCTTAAAGAACCATTGAAGGGCTAGTCATCTTTCCAAGGTCCACATGGCTTGTGGATCCCGAGATTCCTGTCACAACAGTGCAGTTTGACTGTGATAGACGAAAGCAGCCACTGCGAATGTTCAAAGGTGCAGCCGTGTAAACTTCATTTACAGCAGAGGTGGGCAGTACAGGATACAGCCTGCCTTTAGATTCTAAAGGCACAACTCTTTCTTCAACTTAGAGTTTTTCATCACGTCTTTCATTATTTTTCTCTCCTTCATTTATTCTGTTGCCACCATTTCACGTAGACATTTGATCTCTCTCTCTCTCTTTCTCTCCCCCCTTTTCTCTTTCTATCTTTGTTATCTCATCGCTTCTCTTTCTTTTCTCCTTTTCATTGATTTCTGAGAGTTCCTTGAACGCATTTCTTAGTTTACAGACCCAGTTTTCTGCTCTATTAAATCCACTCTTTACTGCCTTAATGGCATTAGCAAATTTCCACGATTATGTTTTCACTGGGGAACTATCTTTCTGAATTTCAGCTTTTTCCATTAAAAAGAAACAAAATCCAATCTTAAAGGAAATACTCAAACTAGAGATTTTTTTTCTCGTTTCTTGGCATAGTTCTATACCATGAGGGAATATTTGTTTTGATTTCTCCCAGTAAGCCCCTTTTTTTTAAGATCGCAGAAACTTTTCATAGGGTGGTTCAATTTTCTTTTATTGTATATACTTGCAGAGGGAAAGCCGTTTACTCACTCTTAGAAATTGGGAATGATACAGTGGGATTCCTTGTTTAAATATTTTACTCAGAGAAGGAGAAAGAACTTCCTTATGTATTTTAGGGTTTTATTTTTGAGTTGGAAGTTAGGGTGACTGGAGAAGCAGGAAGGGAGCCCCGTGGATGTGAATAAGAAGCCTCCATTTTGCTGGCATTGCCCGTTAATCATGGGCAGCAGCTGTAGGACTGAAATCATCCACTCTGCCATTTTTTAAGCTCCCCAGTCATCCTCACCTCTCTCTTCCAGGTGAGGGCTCAACTTGTTCTGATGCAACAGAGAAGATATTTGTACTTCCACTGTGACTGTCCATAACAGCCCATACAGCCCCAAGTCCCTTCTCTTGTGACACCACTGCTCTCGTTATGACTCCCCTCAGTACTACTGTCCATGGATGGGAGTGACGCTAGTGGCCCCCTCCTATGGGCATCAATAGGTGATTCTCAATGTCCCACACCAACTGCTCTATAGTCCTCTCTGACACCAAGTATGAGGGGTTTTGGAAGCAACCTGGGAATCCCTTCCACTTCTGACTTCCTATCTTCACTGGACCTGATTCTTTTCCTGATTCTTTTCTTCAGCCGACTTCTTTCTCCATCATATCTTTAAAAAAAATCACTAAGATTCAAGTTTAACTATGGTCTATTGGCTTACAATGATGGGGTTTCTTTCTTCCTTCTTTTCTTTCCTTTTCAAAATTTGATCTTAACGATTTTTTGAGGGAAAGGGGAATTAAACATACAAACCAAAATTGCTATCTGGCAGTGGAAGCCTGTTTGTTCTTGAGTCTTTCTGACAAATTAGCAATGTTGGAAAGTTTTCTCTTGTTTGTTGCAGTAACTCAATTTTATTGGCAAACATCTGCAGTCCCCCATATTTTGAATGGTTTTCTCTTCCATTTGTCCCGTGATTTTGATTTTTCTTTCTTTCCTTCTCTGTGTTGGTCCATCACTGAGAGTTCTGTGGAGATTTCATGGATCCCTCTCTGAATCACTCAGGCTAGGATGAGAGGAGGGAGGAATGGCTTAAATGCAATGGAGTTTTATTTTCTGCTTCAAAGTCCTAGAAGTTAAAGGAAAAGGGAAGCAGAAATGAATCAGGTGAGCACACCCCTATGGCTCAGCAGCTGACTCGTCTCTTAAGAGCTCTCTTCCTATGTCGGGTATTTGTATCAAAACTCTCTCTTTGCACGTGACACAAAGTCTTCTCAGACTAGGACAAGCAAAGGGTAGTTTTGGGTTTTAATACAACTGGATTCAGAGTACAATTTTCTTGAGAATTCCATTTCTCTCCATCACTGAATTCAGCTTTCTGCTAAGTTAGCTTCATCCTCCAACACACGTGGTAGGCCCTGGCGCTTCTGGGTATAAAGTGGGCACGCCAGTTCTGCCTCACACCCCACAGTCCAATTCCAACCCAGTGAGTGTAGTCTTCCCTGTGGCTCCCACTCCCACTATTTTAATAATAGTTTAATTGAGATACAATTCATATACCAGACACTTGACCCATTTAAATTGTAAACTTCATTATGCTCAGAGCACTGTGCAACCATCAACATGATCAATTCCAGAAGATTTTCATTATCTCAAAGAAAACCCCACAGCCATTAATAGTCACTCTCGTGTCCCCTAGTCCACACCTAAGCAGCTGCTACGGTTGTTCTGGATGTTTCATATAAACAGCATCATTCAGTATGTAGTCTTTTTCAACTTGTTTTCATTGCTGCAAACATTTCAAGGTTCATCTATGCCGTACTACGTATCAGAACTTCATTCATTTTTCAGGATGAGTAGCATTCCGTTGGATGAATATACCATAGTATGGTACATTCCTTAGTTGGTAGACATTTAGGTTGCTGCCATCTTTTGGCATTAAAATACTACTGTGAACATTCCTGTTCTAGTGAACACATCTGGTTTCATTTCTCTTAGATATCTATGTAGGGGTAGAATTGCTGGTTTATATATTAATCCTGTATTTAGGGTTGCTGTACCTTCTGAGGAAGTGTTAGATAATTTTCTAAAGTAGTCACATCACTTTACAATCCTCACAGGAGAGTTCTAATTTACCCACACCCTTGACAGTCATTGTTATGTCCATCTTTTTGCTTATAGCCATTCTGGTTTGAAGGGACATTTCATTTTAGACTCCCAGTAAAGTCTTGAGAGCCATTCTGATTGGACCACCTGTTGATGTGACCATTCTGAACCCATCACTGTGGCCACGTCAGTTTGGTGCCGGATTGACCACGCACTCTACCCTGGAAATCCACCCAGACCATGTGGACTTAGAGTGAAGGAAGGATGAACAAGAAGTTTAAAATCAGAGTCATTACTTGGATGAGAGGAGCTAGATGCTGGGAAAATGGCGAATGGATGTCTATTAAAGCTTAGGAGTTTGAGGGGGCAATGACTTGAACCAGGTCTGGCATGGCAGTCAGCTTGCTGGTGAAATCCCAAGGAACCTCTGCTGCGGGTGTCCATCTCCCTGTGCCCTGGGCTCCGTGGGCAAATCCTTATGGCACAGAATAGCTCCAGATGCTCTAGCCTACTCCCATCTCTCAGTCTCACTCCAATGGGGCTGTCAGTGAAGTTCCGCGAGGTCCTTCTAGAGCTTCCTGTCAAGCATACAGCTCCTTCACACCCTGAGGACCTGGGTTTAGCTGGCTTGTCCTTCACTGTGGTTCGCTTACTGTTCATCTAATAGATATTGCTTAGACCTCTCATTGTTCATAACACTCATCCCTAGTACCTCATGGTTATATGCTTTTTATACTTGGTTGGTCCTTTCTTTGGGAATGTGGGAGACAGGGGAACTTTAGATGTTCCTGCATTAGAGAAATAAAATCAGTTGTTGAAGTTATTTGGAAACGGCAATCTATTCCAAGAATGATTAGAATGATGTACCTTTAAAACACTGCATCCCATTGGACAGCCCTTACAGGGTCAATGGTAAAATAAAACTCAGCTATTGTTTCCTGAAATTTTATTCCCTGATGGGCACTGAGTAATGCACTTTCTATGCATTGCTTCATTTCATCATCATCAGAGTCCCATGGGATTGGCAATATTATCTTCATATTATAGGCAAAGGTATTGAGGTTCAGAGAGGCTAAGTGACTTGTCAAAAGTTACACAGCAAGTCACATGTAACACCCGGAATGTTCTGTATCGTAGCCTCCAACTATGATCTTCTTATCAGTTCATCCATACACAGGCACTCATCAAACCCTGCATATTCTCCTTCATAAATATCTGAAGCTTATCCCCTGCTCTGCCCCTTCCTGATCTGACCATAGTCATTGTCAGTCTTGCCAGCTGGAATAGCCTACTTCCCGGCTACCAGGTCCTAGTCCTGCCCCTTTCAGCCCATCCTCTCTGTTCTCATGCCAGCATGACTGTTCTGCAGTGCAATGCTGATTTTGTCTCTCTTCTCATTCAAAACTCTTCAAATCAGAGTTTGGAATCCCTTAGTGCAGGACAGACCTCTGGGATGGTATGACTCTTGTTGCCCTTTTATGAAGTCTCCCTGCTGCTAATGTGAACCACTTGCAGTTCCTTCAGTGCACCATGCTTGTTGCTTCTAAACCTTTGTGTAAGTTGTCTCTTTGTCCTCTTACCTCTGCCCCCATTCTTGACCCTTGAGCAAGCACACTTATCTACTCTGCTCAGACTTCAAGACCAAATCTAATAGCAGCCAGTAGAAGAAGCCACTCTTGATCCCTCCACCACCTTCACACCCACTGGGTCTTTCACCAGGGAGAATGGCCTGTACCCCTGAGTCACACTTACTTACCTGGTTGACTTACCAGGATTCTCAGGGTCACAGTAAACAACCATGGTCATCTGGTCAACCTTATAAAATCTTCCCTAACAAAGATCAAGCTTAACCCATTCTTGTGTGATCCACTCATTTTTTTCTGGACTACTTCAGCAACCTTGTACATAAGGAACCTTGGGTCAATGATCAGTTTTTCCACCTGCAAATTGGAGGAAACAGGCTCCAAATACATCTCCAAGGTCCTTTTCTACCTTAATTTCAGGATTTCACACATTAACTTTTCCCTGTTTACACCAAGCATGGTGTCATATTCTCACATCTCCATGTCTGTCTCTCTGTCTCTATCTCTGTGTGCACGCCCTTCTCATGTCATCGGTTACCTCCAAGGAACAGCCTGCTCCTGGAAAGCTGTCTGGACTATGGGAAGTGGGTACGATTTCTATTATGCCTGGGTCTTGGGGTCTGCAATTCTGCAGATGTCAGTTCTGAGCAGCACGTCCCAACATGCCAGGTGTCCTACTTGAAGAGGAATAAAAGGCCAGGCTGGACACCTGTAGGATGGGTAAACAAACCCATACATTTGCTACCAAAAAAAAAAAAAAGGAAGGAAAGAAAGAACAAAAAGATATTGATTATGTGGCATTGAAGTGCCTGGGGCTTCAAAATTGAATGCATTGCTTAAGATCAATAGTAGGTTTTATACCTCTGACCTAAAAAGTACCAGTTCCATGTAATTTAAACACAGACAGTCATGAGTACATCTTCCAATATCTGGAACACTTTCTTCAGTTACCCGTGACACATGTGCTCACTTCTCCAGTCATTTTTCTTTTGTTGCCAGAGAATGATAGTGGATAAATGCAAGGATATTTGGGATATAGAAGCAACTGCTTCTGAATACTGTTTTCTTACATTATAGCTTCATGGAGTCATGTTGAGTGACTGGAATCAAACCACAGGGGGATGGGTAGCTGAAAGGGAAATCTGCTAGGTGGGGTCCTGAGGGTAGAAATGAGGAAGAGGAGACTTAAGATCTCCTCTGGGTGCCAGGGTTGTGCTCAGGATGGGAGGCACCCAGTTTATAAGAAAACATAGTTGTTTTCCTGATTGATGGGAGTTTGGCTACAGCCAGGGGGATGGACCAGATGATTTCTAGGGGGACATTTTCATCCAAGAATGTCTATACATGCATGCGTAGGTACACACACACACACACACACACACACACACACACACACACACACCTCACCAGCATGGAAACAAATAGAAGTAGAAGCTGACACAGAACTGAGGAGTGCTATCATTATGGCTGAGGGCTCTGACTGCCTGGGATCTAATCCTGACCCCACCAGTTACTAACAATGACTTTGGACGAGTGACCAGGTTTGTCCACGATCCAGTTTCTGCCTATGTCAATTAGGGATAATAATAAATGTAATAGTAACAGTAATTATAAGCAAAAATAATATCTCTACCTGAAGGTTCTTGGGAAAATCAAAAGGGTTTGTAGAGGTAAAGTATAGCACCTGGCAGGTTCAACAACTGTGAGTTACCTTTAGCAACAAGGAGAGAAGCGGGACTAGCAAAGAATGAGGCTGCGTGTCTATTAATTCTGGCAGATTCTACTTCAGTATTACTGCCGTGGTCCAAACCCACCCTAACGTCCCAGGCACATGCACAGGAAGCAAAGCCTGGTGCCAGCTGCCCGGGTGCTGGAGTCCAGCCTGTGTCTCCCCGCAGCCCTGCCCCGCAGCCCACGCCACCTCATGCTGGGCCGTGCCCCACAGCGTCCCCAGCGGAGCACCTTCCTGGGTGAGTGCAGCTTTCCTCAGCGTCCTGGCTCCCGTCACCCCTGCAGGGACAATTTCCCCATTTTCTACACCTCCTTTGTTTACAGGCACATGTATCCTTGTTGGGCAGAGTTGTACAAAGTTCATTGCCTTAATTTTGTGGTGGGATAAGAAGGCTAATCTGTTTTGACATGCTATCGAAATGGCCCTCAGAGCAGTATACGGAAGAAGTCATCCATAAGTCGTGTCTTTTATACACATGTACTGGTGTGTAGTAGAGAAAGAGTTTTATTGGCTGCAAGAGACTGAATAATAATGGACGTTATTATGGCAACTTCAGGGTCTCCACATTCACCCCACATATCAAATCCTCTTTCAATGAGGCCAGTTCCATCAGCTGTCAGATTCTATTAAATATATCCCTTAGACCTAGTGACCAGCTGACAGCAGAGAAACTCAAAACCATACACCCCCCCATTAGCATCATAAAATGTGAAATCAGCTGGAAGGAATGATAACAGAACTGAAAACAGAAGAGATGAAAATCTGCAATGCCCTTGTGTGCTCCAAAATAGAAACCCCAAGAGTTACAAACACACCCATAAAATACCGAGGTAACAAAAAACAAAAACACAGCCAAGGTTGCCCTGTTGTGTGCTTCATAACATATAATGGCTCTTTTTACCTTTTGTGAATTCGAGATTTGCATAAATGTTTCATGAGGCTAATACAATGCATAAACCCAAACGTTTATTAGGCAACATCTGTGCTGGTTTCCCTGATAATGCTGTGTTTCTTCAAAGTCAATGAAATATAACCTATCATAAGATGGGGACTATTAAAATACTCATGCAAGGGCTCTGATCATTTTTTAACACTTTTGAAAATGTTCCAGTCCTACCAGGAAATGTCTTAATCGGATAAGATCAGTCCCTGGCCAGCACCCCCCACAGGTGTGGCGACTCCCTTGGAGACAGAGTTTATGACGAAATCAGGCCCTGCAAGGAGAGGAAAGGTTCCTGCATGTTGACTAGATCTGCTTCACCAGGCCATCATGTCTTCAGTCTAATTGTCTAAGTTTGGATTTGTTTACTGAGATAGTCACTTAAAATGGAAAGGAAGAAAAAAAGATGATCTGTACTTAAAATCTCCCAAGAAGCAGAGAGGGTGGAAGAATCCTATCACGGTATTGGTTCCATATGGGGTTCTTTAAAGCAAAAAAAAAAAAAAATCACACACACAAAAATTATGAGACCAATAATTTTTAATGTAACTTGGCTTCGCTCACAAGCAGGTCTAACAGATGAAACAGCAACCCAAGCTGGAAACATGACTTTTCTTCTTCCTGGCAGGGATGAAAGAAAGCATCGCTCCAATTACGGAAGACCTAATGGAGATGTGTTTTGTATTATCAATTGCACACACATCGGGAGTTAGGCATTGTCTCTTGCCCTGCACGTCTGAAAGCCAGTCTTCTCTTTCTAAGGCTGTTGAGGCCATTTTGAAGGCGGGAATTTTCCTGATTCTGCCTTTGAGTCGAAGTTTTGATGGAAATATTTAAAATAATTTTTGTGTTCATCAGCTCAGATTGCCATCACAGTATATCATAGATCTGATGGCTTAAATAACAGGAATTAATTTCTCCTGGTTCTGCAGGCTGGGAAGTCCAAACTCAAGGCATCGGCAGATTCAGCCCCCAAGCAGGGCCTGAGTTGTAAACAGTCACCTTCTCACTAGGCAGGTAGCCCATGACTTGGGGACATTTGACTCACACTCTCTTGGTTTTTATAAAAGACCTCCAACAGCACCTGGGCTAAAATAATACAAAGAGTATTTTCACTTTTCTGACAGAAGCAATACATGAAAATAGAATTCAGCTGCTCTCCAGGCAGCTCACAGTCCTAGCAGCCAGTCATCCTGTGCAGTTTTGCTTGGGCTCTGTGCTAATGATATTTTAGGTTTTAAGTATGATGTGGTAGGTTATTTGAGGGATCTGGGATTGCTCAAAAATTTTCACTTGGTTAATCGTTATTGCTACTTCATTTCATGCCGTTTTGGCTTAGGAAAGCCTTCCTAGGAACGCTTTCCCTTCATCTAGTGAGGAAACCTGTGTCCTCATGTGGTAGAGAGGGAGCAAACTGTTGTCTCTCCTTAAGGGTGTTAATCCCACCACAGGGCCCTCTCTCATGACCTCGTCTAAACCTAATCTTCCCCACCAAACCCCACTTTGGTATCACCATATTAGAGTTAGAGCTTCAACATATGAACGGGGGAGTATGGAACACAATGCAGCCCATAGCAATTTATTGAAAGTTCTTGTCTCTAAAACTTTGCAAGGATTTTGGGTGGTCCATATTTATTGGAGGTATAGATCT